>VXAL01006475.1:89714-114780 GCA_013399475.1 Chauna torquata | reverse complement strand
GGGCGCGAAGGGGTGGGCAAGGGGAGGAGGGGGCCGAGGGGCAGGGGCGATCCCGAGGGCAGCACCCCACCAAGGACCTGGAGGGGGAAACTATCCCGAGGTAAAAGCTGCCGTCTCACGTTGGTTTTGCACCCCCCCCAAAAAATCAGCCCAATGGAAGTGGGGAGCCCAGCAGCATGAGCTGGGGCTCAGGTGCCGGAGGGATGTGTGGGTACCAGGAAAGGGATGAGCAAACCGCAGGAATGGGGGCACTGCGGGGAAAGACACTGCTCGGCGCTGGGCTTAAATTGTTTCAAAGCGATGCTCTGATCCAATCGCCGAAATCTTTGCAAAGTGTTGCCGCTCCGTCTTATTAAAGGCGCTCGGCACCGGGGAGGTCATATGGGGCCTTTCTGCTTGGATTGCTCTCCTAATGACATGTCCAATTGCCTTTGCTGGGAATTTGCTCACGCGAGTCTTTTACAATAGAAAGTTTGTGGCGGATTTTGGATGGTTTCCCCGCTGCCGTGTGGTGTGCTGTGCAGGGCTGACTTCGCTCCCGACTGACAAACGAAGCAATGTGTCGGTGATCAGCCTGGGCGTGCACAGGGCACGGATTCATTTTGCGTGCTCCTTCCCAAGGACTGTATTTACCTCTCTGTGATCATGGAGTGATCAAGAAGAGCAGTAGTTTTCTTTAGGCTCGGAGACATGATAAATATTTGCAATTGTAAACCCAAATGGAGGGAAAGGGTGAGATTTAGAAGTAAGACTTCATATGATCCATATTATCCATATTTTTTCCCTCTAAATTCTACTTAATAGGAACAAAAACTAAGCTGAGCTGCTGAGTTTTGGAGGAGGTTAGTTACTGCAGTGTTTAATGGTGCCTTAATGAAGAGATACACCTCTTCATACCGGAGAATGTGCGTTTGCAATAATTTCAACAATTAAATCAGTGGGTCATGTAATGAAGAGCGTTTCACAGCACAGAGCACTCTCAGGCTCTTAAAAAAGAAGGGGTAAGGAAATGATGTGGGTAGGTCCCAAATGTGTATCGCAGCGATGGCAAACCCTGGCACCAACACGAGGGAGGTTTTGGGCACTGCCCTGGGTCTTCTTACCCTCTCCTGGAGCCTTGCTGGTGTGTCGGAGCCCAGACCAGCAGTGCTTTGGTGGGACCCTGGTTTGGAGGGGGGAAGCACAAAATGGCCCCTCTGGAGCCATCGCTCAGTGCTGGGCAGCCCGTGCCCAGCCTGGGACGTGCAAAAATGTGGCTTCCGTTTCTCATGGCCCCACAGCACAGAAGAGGTTAACAAGCTGCCTTCCTGGCTTTACACCAGCTAATAACAGCCAGCATGCAGTCCCGGTGGCTCTGCCTCAGGCCATCACTCTTCCTGGTCATTACTTGGCCATACAGACCTGGCTGGGTTGCTCCGTGGGCGAGTGTCCATTAGCAGCAGGGTCACCTCTCGTCCCCGCGCCGCAGCCCAAGCGATGCCGAGGGCGTGGGGTCCGGGTGGGAGGAAGGAGCTGGGAGCTGGGAGCTGGGAGCAGGGCAGCCCCGCGGGAGCAGCACCCAGGGAGCCGCCTTCATCCGTGCTGATAAAAACCAAACGTCCTCATCAAGAAACAGGCACGAGGCAGAGAGGCTGGTGCTGCCTCCAGGTGAGCGAATGGCCTGCAGCATTGCAAATGTTCCTGCTGGAGACTAAATGCGCATTTCAGGGGAAATCTGCCTGCAAAGTGACTGTGAAGAGCAGTGCCACCTCGCCTGCACAGGTATTCCCTGCTGGCAAGGCAGGGCTGTGTCCCCTTGTGCTCGCTGCTGACAGCCAACGCTTTCAGCGCATGTTATCCCCCAGGAAAAATACTCGGTTTTCTTCTGTAGACAAATACTTCGGGGTGTCCCTCCCTGCTGGCCCAGAGTCAGGGTGATGCCACCCAAGAGAGAGCATGCTCTTGGCTGGTTCATCTTCTGCACCTCTGACAGAGTCAATCACGACCATCCCTCCTGGTCCACAACTTCCCTTGCTGCTCCCGCAGCTCCTTCAAACAGCAGTGAACCACTTGCCATTTCATTATTTGTTCGGCAGCCGGAGCAGCTTGGGCTGGATTTCATGGGACATGGTTTCCAAACTGCACCGAACCCTGCCCTTGGTGCAGCACTGGTGCTGCAGTCTGCACTGCATGCTGAAGGCCTGGAGCATCACCTCCCACACACCTATTTAATTTATCACCTTTTACCTTGAATATAGCCAGCCTCCTGAATGCCAAGAAGGTGCCTGGGCACAGCCAGGGTGAATCTACCAGGGGCAAACCACGCCAGAGCAGCATGACCACCCGCTCCAAGGAGACAACGGGCTGTCTGGATAGGGGAGAGCAGGGATGTTTGTGGGACTTTAGCAGGGTCTTTGCTGTGGTCTGCTGAAGTATTCTTACAGTGGGATGCGTACGGACAAGTGAACTGCAAGGTGCGCAAACAAGTGGCCGGACTGGCAGGCTCAAGGGGTTGTGCTTGGCAATCACAGTGCCAGAGCTCAGCAGAGGGAAGCGCAATGTCCCACATCGGGGATGGAGCATCCCTGTGCAGCAGGGCGCGTCGGGGGCCGGCTGGCTGCAAAGCAGCTTTGCAGGCAAGGAGCACATCTGAACCCGAGGCAGCCGTGGTGCCAAGTCCGTCACACCAGCAGAGCCAGAGAGCTGTTCGCCAGAGCTGAACCAAGAGAGGAGAGGGTGGGAAAGACCCTGAAGGGAGCAGGAAGCATTCATGGGGGACAGGAAGACAGGGATGGGAAAGCTGAGGGCAGCGCTTGTGATGTCCATGCATAGACAGCCTCTCCTGGAGCAGAGGGAAAGGAGGTGAGCATGCAGCGATGGACACATACAGGAGCAGAGGAAGGTTGGACTGCAAGGGAGAAGGTGGGCGGGCAGGGGAGGAGTGAAGGCTTTGTGCCCCAGATCTCAATGGAAATTGGATGGATTTGAGCTGGGATACGGTGGATTTTGTGGTTATGAAATGGAGACTGATTTGGTGGAGCAGGACACCTGAGCAGCTCATACAAACACAGCAGGTTCCTCGTGGGAGAGAGCTGGCTGAAGCACAGGGTGTGAGAAAGGTCTATATTGAGAAGGGAACCCCTGGACACCTTTGGGTTGCCTTAGGTGACACGGCAAGAGCTGGCCTCTGTTAGTCCAGCAAAAGCAAAGCAGAGAGGAGATCTCCTTCACTTCTTATCCTTCCCATTCCCAGTGCCTTTAAGCAGTGTGAAACAGCCAAGAGTAAGTGGAAAGCAAAAAGGAGGAGAAAGTTTCTTAGTAGTGGCGCTGAGGGACTTGGCCGCAGAAGTTTCAGGAAGTTGTGGAGCCTTCTGAAGGGTCAAGGGGAGACAAATGCACCTCATTGTACAACAGAGCTCATTGCGTTGCAGGGGAGGTGGTGGGGTGCATTGTGTCTGTACCCAGCCTTGGGGCCCCTGCTCACGACAGGGCAGAAGAGATGATCGAGTGACTGTGTCCACACTGGGGAACCTCAGAGGGCCTGGCCTGCGGTTGGAAGAGGAGGTGGAAGGAAGGTGCAGGAGGAAACATCTCAGCACCTTTCAGCTCCATCACTCAGCCAGGACCCTGCAGGCTGGTAGCTCCTCTTCTATGGGGAGTGACTGGCAATGGGATGTGCCGTGGTGGAGGGACTGTGGGAATCAGTGCGGAGCTGAGCCCCTCTTTGCTGCCTGTGTGCCACAGCACACGGGAGGAGATGGGCCTGGGACACCAGGAGGAAGGGGCTTCTGGGGATGAACCACCAGCCCCAAAAGTGGGCTGGGTGGAAGGCTGCGAGGGCATCTCCCAGGGCAGGTGGTCACAGGCTGTGGGACACCAGCCTGGGGCTGTCATGCCTGATAGGCCAGTGAGAGAAGAAACCTGTAAGCAGGGAAAGAAACCTCAGGGGTCACAGAAACTGGAAGAAGTTATGGAAACTTTTCACGCGTCACATCAAGCACGAAGGTGACTATATCAAGCACCCTTCCAGCCCCTGGGAACAGGCGAGTTAACACTGTGGTGCCACTTTGACCTCCAGGAGCCCTGCACAGGCGTGACACAGGCTTCACCACGTAGGAGAGCTGGACCATACCTTCCTCTCCAGATGCATACCCTTCTCAAGCCCTCCCAGCTCTCTCCAGATGTTTGTCCTCTTCCCCTGCTCGCCTTGCCAGCCATGGGCACCATCTTCTCTGCGTACCTTTGGGCACCAGCCACGCTGCTGACCCTCATGGCTTGCACAGAGCCACTTTCCCCTCTATCTAGCAGCACATTTTCATGTGGAGACTGACGTCTTCACACATCTGGAGGTCTGTTTGCAACTGAGCCACTAAATCCATGAGTGGGAGCCTGTGGTCTCCTGGGGCTCCATTAGCAGGTAGAAGTGGAGGTGGAGGAAGAAGCAGGAAAATCCTGCAGTGGGGCGCAGGCACAAGCTTGTGCGGGTCGTTGATGTAATGTGGAGAGACAGTCTTACATCTCCTCACCAGGACCTGCCTCCTCCCCTGGAGGGCTGCGGCAGGAAAGGCTGTGGGAGGAAAGCCTTTTGCGGTGGAGAACACTCGCGTCTATGGAGAGTAGCCTGGAGGCTCTCACGGCCTGATCTCATCTCTCAAGGAGCCTGTGAGTTGTGTGTCATGGGCGGAGGGCAGAAGACAATGACTCCAACCCATTGTCACTTGGTTGAACGCTTGCCACCACGCATGCTTTTCATAGGATGCTGGGGTAGCCTCAGGGAGTCTTCAGGCTAACTGAAACTCAGGGAGAGACGGCTGCTTTTTGGGGATGGAGGCTAGAGGCAGAAGAGCTCAGGAGAGGTGAGAGACATAGAAACATTTCTTGAACAAGGGCACAAAAGGGAGGAGAAAACTTTGACCCACAAGTAGGAAAGACTTGCGTGCGTGAAGGTGCTGTGGCTGTGGCACACGGCGGGGAGCAGTTTCATCATCTGGCTTGAAGGACTCTCCAAGGCTGGGCAGGCGACCCCAGACAGCCCATGCTCCAGAAGGTAGCATGCTCACCAAGACAGATCCACCTCGTGTCTGGGCCAGCGTTTGGGATCAGACTGGCTTTGGGTCTGCAGGTGGCCCTCACCAAAATCTGTCTGTAAATGTGAGCTTTCCAAACCAGAAACTCCAGATCCCCCAAAACGCTGGAAAACTAAAGGTTGGGAAACCAAATGCTATCAGATTTTGAGGCAACTGGGTTTGGACATTTTGCCTGTAAAGCAGTTTGGGCTGCATACAGGTGAAAAATCTATTTAGAGATGAGCGCTTTCAATGGAGACCAAGCAGGAGTAAGGCACATGTCAAGGTGGGAATAGTCTCAAAGGACGGCCTCACACAGTCGTTTTGTGGCACACGAGGGCAGTTCAGCACTCAGCCCCTGCATGGGGAGAGGTTCGGGAAGGCTGGGAGTTCCTGGGCCCCACCAGCCAGGCTTCCCCCCTCTTCCGAGTGCCTGCTGCTTTGCCATGGCCAATTGCCCTCATCCCAGCCTCTGATAAACGCTTAAAAGCTCAACTCACGCAACCCTAGGCTATGAAAACAAAAAGGGACCCGATATCCGCAAAATAGCAAAATAGCCCCTGCAGCAAAAGCACGTAGTGTAGGGAAAGTGGTTTGCATTGATCGGTGGCTCCCCACTGCCACCCGCTCCCTGCCTGGCAAAGCCTCCCTGCCTGCTCCAGCCTTGGCACTGGTGAAAATGGGATAAACACCATGGGAAGCACCAGATCAGGGGATTCTGGGTAGTGGCAGGAAAGGGATGGCTTGTGGGGCTGGATCAGGGTAAGCATCACATCCCATAGAAAAGCCATCCTCCCCCTGCTCCCTGCTGCACCATCCTGGTGAGCACCACCATTAGGGCAGCCAGCTTCCTGCCATGGAAAATGCTGCCAGCAAACTGCATCTCAGGGACCACAGAGATCGTTGTGATGCCCAGCCCCTGGAACATGAGTGGTTTGGGCACGCAACATGAACGTAGGTGTGGTAATGACTTGTACCTGCAGTTGTCCCTGCAGAAGACAGCAAGCGGATTCCCACCTGTGCAGGGTAGGACCAGCTCATGAGACCATGGGAACCTCCGTGCCTCTTGCATACCCCTTCTTCCTTGCCATGTCCTATGCCCATCTGGGAAAGGCTGATGGCAACCAATTTCCACGGTGTTGTGGCTCCCTGGCAGCCTACACGCAGCATGGAGGACTTGAGGGCAAAGGGAGGACAGCAGTTTGAGACATGGGGTCTTTGTTCCAGCCAGGAAAGCTCTTAGGGGTCTGCAGAAGCAGGCATCAGGGCAGGTTCACAGCAGCAGGGCTTCTCCATGGACTCATGCTCTGAAGACCTGTCTTTGAACCAGACCACTCCACCTCAGTGGAGTCTTTTTGTCTCTCCCTCCCCTGAAGAGGGTGCTCGAGTATGCCTACATACGGGGGGAGAGGGCTGCAACGGCTGGCCCTGTGTCCAGCTTCAGCCTGGAAAGGAGGTGGTGAAGCGGGGGTGTGGTGGTGAGCCACAGCCTCCCTCCCTCATGGCCAGAGGGTGGACAGGATCTGTGGTCACTGTCTTCTCCAGCCAAAGTGTTGGGGGGCATCAAAGGAAACTTGTGGGAGGAACCGGCTCAGGAAGCAGCTCTCTGTGCGACGTGCCGGGGAACTCCCTGCTGCAGGATGTTTTGGGGGCTGAACATTTCCGTGGCTTCAAGAGAAGCCTGTGCAGATTGATGGAGGGGAGGGCCACCAGTGGGTGCTACTCACGGAGGCACCATGCCGCTGCAACGGCTGAGGTTTGGGGAAAATTGGAGCAGTACCATAGATGCTTGCCCTACATCCTGGGCATCTGTATTTGGCTGTTATTAGAGACACGAGCTGGACGTACTGTTGACGCGATCCAGTCCAGCTGTCCTTAGTGCTGCATGTATCACTTATATCCCCGGAGCTCAGGCTGGGTCTGAGATTTTTAAAGTGCTGGAGCACTGGGGACTGCAGATCTCGTTCCTGAGCATCTCTCCCTTCTTTCTCCCTTTGTCTCTCCATCTCTTTCCCCCCCTCCTTGCCCCTCCACTCACTCCATCTGACCGTGCCCCCCTCCCCGCGTCCCGGGGAGGAGAGCAGGGATGCTGCAATTCCCAGGCACAGGTGCGCAGTCCCCGCCGCGCGCTGCCCCCAGGCACGGCCCCGCACGGCCGCAGCTGACAGCCCACTGGAAATAATGTGTTGTGGCAGAGCGAGACTCAGCAGACCACGAAGATCTGCTGGTGCGGGAACTGCTCAGCAACCAGGAGCCACAACGCCTGTCTCCTGGCTCCGCAGGGCCTGATCCAGCTCTGGGGATGCCTCTGCTGCACCCGAGCCTTCCTCCCCTGGCCCCAGGCTCACATGCAGGGCACTTTCCCACCCCATCCCCATCTTTTCCTCTGCTCGCCCCTTGCCGTTCCTCTCTACTGTGTTGGGAGGAGGAGGTGGCCACGTTGCGGAACGGCTCCCTGTCCCCACGCAGGACGGCTCCCTGCCATCCCCACAGTGCCAGGTATGGGGGGAACGGCTCCCACAGCAGCGTCAGAAGAGAAGAATCAGGTGTGCAGGAATGAAACAACCAGTTCCAGTCTCCCAGCAAAGATTTAATCTGCCTCTGGTGTATAAACAGCAAACATTTGTTCAACTGACCTGCAAATGCATGGCGCGAGGCACAGCTCCCATTCAGCTGCTCTGTGTTTCTCACCCTCTAATGGGGCAGGGGGACAGTGTACTGCCCCAGCCAGGGCCCACGAGGCTGCTTGGGGCTCGGTGGCCAGAGCTGGGAGTGATGCTGGGGAGAAAGGGCAGGATGTGGCCAGGTGCTGTGGCTGTGCAGAGGGCGCCCATCCTGCCCAGCATCCTTTCTGCTCGCCTGGGTACCACAGCACCTGCGCGGGGCTCTCACAGCTCCCAGCCGTGATGCATGCAGGTGTCCGAGGTCTCAAGGACAAGCCGGTCACTCCAGGCATGCTGGCGGGCCATTGCTTGTGGCAGTGAACCCGCAGGCAGGAGGCCCCAAGCTCTGCCTGCGCGTCCCACTGAGACGGGAGAGCTCGGCCCCGGCTGCTGCACCCTGCAGCTCCCCTGACAGCCCCAGCACCTGGACAGGTTGGCAGCAGGGCAAGGGACGCGGGTTCACGGCAAGGGGATGTTTTTGCCTATTTTCTGCAAGAGCAGATCTCAGTGGCAGGGTTGGCTTCCTGTTCAACCAGCACCTGGGCACGCATTGCTGTCACCACGCCTCGTTCCCTGTCCCCATCGCAGGCAGGACGTTTGATGACAGACCTCAGGAAGAGTGGAAAGGGTCCTCCGCAGGTAATTCCCCGTCCTGTCATGCAAATGCTCTTGCTGTGCTCCACAGAGAATTGGGAAGGTGATGCCACTTGGTCCTGGTGGTGAGGAGCCCTTGGCATGTGAGAGCGTCCTCTAGCCCAGCACAGCCACCGCCTGAGTGCAGGGCTGGTGGCACTGTCCCTGGGGCCACCGCTGGTGCGGGGCATGAGGAGGGACCATGTGCAGAGCGTGCCTGTGAACACTAATGATGCCAGGGACTCTGCAACCTTCAATCAGCCCTCGGGTGCTGCGGCCAGGCTATGGCTGGGTTGGGCTGGGTGCACGCCGGTCCGGTGGGGAGACGTGCCCATGGCAGCTCGGAGCGGCCACCTGAACCTGCCCTGGCCGCTCTGGCCCTGGTTGCCCTGCCATGGCCCTCCCTTCCCCCGTGGGCTCACACCACGTTGTCCCCAGTGTCCCAGGTTGTTTCCCCGCATCTGGAGATGCTGCTGCCCATAACCAACAGCAATGTCAGGTTAAAGTCAGTCCGTCTGCCTCTCCCCAGCAAGTCTGTCTGTCTGACCGTCCTCTTAGACAATGTCTGTGTACGAGCAGGGCTTGGCAGGGCTGCACAGCTCATCAGCTCTTGCATTGTCTCCTTCCAGGGCACGCAACTGTTCCCAGGGAGGTGCAGGCAGATTCAGGCACTGAGCCCCTCTGTTCTCACCGGGAGCCATCTCCAGGCAGCTGCTACCATGTCCAAGGACGACATGGGCTGCAAGCTGACCTCCGTCTACAAGCACAAGGAGAGGAAGCCAAAAAAGCCCCACTACATCCCGAGGCCATGGGGCAAGCCGTACAACTACAAGTGTTTCCAGTGCCCCTTCACCTGCATGGAGAAGTCCCACCTCTACAACCACATGAAGTACAGCCTGTGCAAGAACTCCCTCTCCCTCCTCATTGAGTCTGACTGGCCCTACAAGAAGGGCAACCTGCTCCATCCGGAGCTGCGGCTCCTGCATGCCACCGAGGCCACTCGTGTGCGCGGGCGGCGGGATGAGCCGGAGACCTGCGACTCCTCGGCCATGTCGGGAGGGTCGGGTAGGATCAAACAGACCCCTGGCAGGGATGGCCACGAGGAGAAGCCAATGCCAGGGTTGGAGATCCTGCCTGCTGAAGGGGCTGCTGAAGAAGGCGGCCCATTCCAAGAGGAGGATGAGGATGTGGCTGGCCTCTTGAGGCAGATGGATGCGGGGGAGAAGAAGGAGAAAAACGAAGAGGCAGGTTGCCAAGGTGACCCAGCTGAACCAGAAGTGAACACTTTGGTCTTTGGTTTCAAGAACAAGAGAGACAAACCTTGCAAGGAGGTGGAGCCTGACTTCATCATCACGGATGTCTTCTCCCTCAAAAACCATGTCATGAAAAGCAGGGAAATGGCCTCCCCGGACCTAGAAGCTAAGCCAAAGCATTGCAAAGTGCCAAAGAAATGCCTGGCCAGCAGCGGGATCCTCATGGAGCAGTGGAAACTGGTGGCAAATGGGCAAAGGAGGAACACACCTGAGGTCTCCCCATCTTGTACTGACAGCAACATCATCCCTTGCTACCCACCGCCAGCCTACAGTGACTACCATGAACCTCAGGGCCTCAACCTCTCACTGCTGGGTATTAACTATCCGCTGAACCCCAGTCTGTTCTCTTACCTGAGCCCCACCATGGCCAACAGTGCAACAACACACCCACATCTGGCTCAGCTGCCCTTCCTGGCCTCCACAGCCCAGCTGATGCACCCGCATGCCTCCCACTTCCAGCCTCTGCAGAGCCCAGAGCGCTCAGCCTTCCTCCCCCGCTTCTACTACCCCTTGCTCTTTGAGCACACCTTCAACTCCACTGAAGGCAAGATGTCCTCCAGCAAGCCGGAGGCCCAGCAGCTGGTGGGCTCTGTCATGCCAACGCCTCCCCAAGCCAAAGCCCCCAGCGAGCCAACCAAACCAGGGCTGCTGAAGGTACCGGTTCTGAAGACGAGTTTTCCTTGGCCCAAAGGCAGCAGAGAGGAGCCAGCCTCGGAGCTCAGCCACGGAGCCACGCTGGGGCAGGAAGAAGAGGAGAACTGGCTGTCCCGAGAGAAGGAGAGCAACCCAGATTTGGGACTCAACCTACGCAAAAAGCCAGCCACCGACATCTACCAAAATCTGGTGGGGACGAAGGACGGCACTTTTGCCCCCAGCAGCATCCGGAAGGCAGAGTTGCCGGCGGTGACCTGTCTGGAGACCAGCAGCCCTTCAGGCAACAACCTGAAGAGGAAGCTCACTTCCGATGATCTGGAGTTGATAGGACCTGAAACGCTGATGCCTGGAAAGCTCAGCTACCAGAGCAGGTAAGCTGTCTTTGATCTCTTCCTCTTCCTCACATCTGGCTGGCCCTAAACACCATCTTTGTTGTATTTCTGATCTGCCCCTTGCCTCTAGACCATGCAACGAGTCTCCAAGGGCTCAGCACACTCCAGGCTTGTGGTTCTTCCCCTAAACAGCCAGCACCCACCCAGAGCAGGGCTTTCTGCCCTCCAGGACCTGAACAGCCTTCAGGTGTGTCCAAGCACCTGGTCTGTGTCACCACTTGATGTCCCTCACTTTCTCCCATTTCATACAGAGCCAGAAGCAATGTGGTGTCCGGGCAGTGTGAACCTGCGCTCCCCAGGCACCAGGGAATCTCCTCTTGGGTCCCCAAGTATCCCACAGTTGCTGGAACAATTGTTGCCTATTTTTAAACATATACATTTGCATTCCTTTGATTTGCCTTCTGGTTTCAAAGCCCAGAGGGAGGGTCACGCTTCCAAACATTTCCTCTTACCCGGGGCTAGAAATGTGCACAGCTCCTTTTAACAAAATTTCAGTTCCTCCCCTGATTGTGCAAGTCCAGCTGTGGCTCCAAGAAAAATGTCACTATAAAAACCACAGCTATTGGCACCCAGAGGAGCCTTCTCTGGAGAAGCTCTCCATGCTTTTCTGTCTCCACCTGCATCTTGCCTGTTAGCAGGCTGGCTGCAGAGATCCCCTCCAACTGGACGCACATCAACATGCGTGTCCATCTGTCCCCCAGTGTTCCAAAGAGAAAGAGAAACCAAGGCTGGCCAGCTGAAGAGGGATCAGTCACCAGCACCGTCTCGCCAAACTAGACTGGTCTCTTCTCAGGGTGGGGGGGAAGAAATACACGAAATAGCCTGTTTTAGTGTCCATCTACCTCCTGGGAGAACAAAGCCAGGAGAGGGTCCAGCCAGAGCTCTGCATGCTCAGACCAAAGCCCTTCCTGGAAGGTCCTCATGCTGGCAGCAGACAGTGGAGGAACCCTGGCTGAATTTGTAAATGCTGGCCCTGGACACACTCCAAAGGATTTTTCCTAGTGCTCTCCCTAGTGATTGTATCCATTTCTTCTCTGCAGTGGCTCAAGGGCCAACACTGGCCACCTCCCCAGGGCCCTGGATCACTGGCACACAGATGTCCTCACAGGCTGGCCTGAGGAACCAGAGAGGGGCAATGACTCTGAAGTCCTGCCGTCTGTGGGTGCTGGCCCAGACCACAGCCTCTGCAAGCAGAGCAGACCACAAGAGACTTCTGCCACCATGACAGACTCTGAGGCTACAACTGTGCTTATTGGGGACCTGTCCAAAACCTTAGAGGAGTACCAAGAGGTGGAGAAGAAACTGTCTGATCTGGCAAAGGAGGACACTCCTGGGCAAAAAGAGTTGAGGGACCAGCTAGTCAAAATCCGAAGGGAGCTCTACCACATCCACCAGGCACTGGAGAAAGCCACCAAACCCCACGAGGGGCCTCTGGACCTCTCAGTGAAGAGGTCCTCCGAAGGCCTGGAAAAGGACCAGCAGACCAAGAAAGAACCATGCAGTATGAGCCTGGGAAGTGAGAAGCTTCGCGGCAAAGACCAAGGGGTCCTCAACAAATGTACGGCCATAGGTGAGGCTGGAGACGAGGAGGGGCTGTCGAGCTGCCTCCTTGAGGCTGAGAACAAAACCATCGACCTGCTGATCAAGATGAGCCGCTCTGAGAGCCTCCGGGCATCCTCCTCTGAGGCCCACCTGGGCGCTGTGATCAAGGCTGAGGTCCTGCCTCTCACCATGCCGCTGGAGCTCCGGCAGGTCATGGAGCCCTACTACAGCCGTACCACCAAATGCGAGGCAGACTCCAGCGTCCTGCTCTGCTCTGATGGCAGATCCAGCACCACCCAGGGCCCTCAGCTCCCGATCACCGCCGAGGATGGGCCCTTGGGCTGCCGGGCCATGCAGCGCTCCCTGTCCTGCAGCCTTCCCAGCGAGACAGATGCAGTGTGTGTCCACAGCCCTTTGCATGCTGACCCCTAAGTCCACCTTGCTTGAAAGCTCCTGGATCTCACTAGCCACCTCATGCTTGTCCTTCCTAGTGTTCTGCCTCTCCGCTTCCCCTCTTCCCCACAGATGAAAGCTTCACCACTGTCTGACTCCACAAGGTGTAAGAAACTGGCCCCTGCCCCTCTCCCCACTGCCCTCCTGGGCTCTGCATGCTCAACAGCCTCAACTCCCTGGTCCTGGAGCTTGCTCTGAAAGCCTGCACTAGCAGGCAAGAAAAGAAAGCTGCTAAAAGCACTGAGCTTTCAGCAGGAGGCTCATCCAACCTTCTCATGAGAGACACTCAGGGACTTCTGCAACCCAGCTCCCATGACTTGCAGACAAGGGATGGACCACAATGAGAGTGTCTGCAAGGCCAAGCCTGGGTCCAGATATGGTTTTGCTCAAACGGACTGTGGCTATCACCTTGTACAGAGCAAAGCCATGGCTGCTTCGTCCCATGGTGGCTTCAGGGTCACAGCAGGGAATTGGTTGCTCAGATGGACAGACCCAGAGGCCAGATACTTTCCACACTGTAGAGACAAGAACATCCTCCCAGCCATGATGACAGGAAGTTGTGGGAGCCACCTTGCCTCAAACCACAGCTCCACACCTTTGTGCTGAGCTCTCTGCCAAGAGGACTTGCCATGCGTGGGGACTGCTGGGCTGTGGGGATACGTTCCTGTCCACAGCTCTTCCAGTGTCTGGCTCCTTCACTTGCCTTTACACAAAAATGACCTTCCCTTCCTCTGTCCCCTTGGCACCTCCCCGTGCAGACATGACGCACGTTCCTCACGAAGGCCCGTGTCCCTGCAAGGTACCACTCCCATGAGCTCCTGCCCACTAGTCCTAATCCCCCAAAATGATGACAAATGGGACAGCAAAATGGGTGAGACAATGCTGCCGCGAACCCCGTTGCTCAAGGGACAAAGACCCTAAAAACAACTGTGAGGGGCCTTGGGATATGAGGCTACTTGGCCTGTCCCAAGCTGGAATGACCCTGAGCAGCCACTCCTCAGCCAGAGCACCGGAGAGCCGACCGCCTTGTCCCTGGCCACCATGCTGGGCAGGATCTGCTCTGGCTCAGGAAGTCCCCACTCCTGGGCCAGGCTTTCCCCGGCTTCCTCCTACCACAGCAGGTATAATGTGCTTTTCTCGGCCCTTTTCTCTCCCATCCACACTCACTGTTCAAGAGATGGTGAGGTCTCCTCCTAGCACCCAGGGCCTTCACTGACTTGACCTGGCGGCTTGTCGCTGCAATGAGAAGAACCCAGATGGGGGCAGGAGAGCAGGACAAAGAGGACAGCAAGAAAAGCCACAAATAAGGGACCTATGCAGCACAGCAAGGGCACTTTAGGCACTGGGTCTTCTCTGGGCACAAAGTGGACAATGCCATCGCAGGTGGCTGAAGAAGGTAAGCCTCCACGTGCAGCCTGGGGCTCCCAAGTGCTTTGATGGACCCAGGCAACAGGAAGAGCTCACTCTCCTCACCTGATTGCTCTCTGGACAAAGCTTCCACCTCATCAATGGGATTTATTTCTCACTTGAGGACTTTGCTTGGAGCACACAGGTCTCTGGAGGTCTCTTCTCTGGAGAAGCAAGTGCAGTGGGGGGCATTGAAAAGGAGAGATACTCAGCTCAGCACCATGGCCCTTCTACAGCCAGCTGCAGATCTTCCTGATGGGCCACGTCCTGCTGCTTCCCAGCATGGCCCTGACTCTGTAAGGCTAGCAAAGGTCAGGAGACCCGACCATAAGAACCTACAGGGCTTGGGTGCAGGATCCTTTATCCTGGAGCCCAGGGGAGGTGGAGTTAGACCCTCCTTTCCAGGTGTGAACAGCGCTGTGATCTTCGGATGTCATAACATTGCCAGCACAGCAGCCTTCTCCATACCAAGCACCTTGCTCACATTACCCACTCCCAGCAGCCTATCCATCTCTCTCCAGCCTCTTCTGCCACCCTGTGCCCCCTGTCACCCTGTGCCCCTCCTGCCACCCCACCCCTTCCCATCTCCCTCATGCCACAGCTCTCTCCCACACCAGCATCTCCGTGCGTTTTCCACGCCAGGCCCCTCGCCCAGTGCACAGCAGGACAGAGAGAGGCTGGAGCCCTGTTTTCCTGTGCTATCCATCCCTGCCCACCTGGCCCTTACCTCCTCTGAGAAACAACAGGACTTATGGGTCCCTCTGCCCACTCTGGAGCCCCATCTCCTCCCAGCCCCGAGCATCACATTGTATTTCCTACCAGACCTTGGGCACCTGGCAGGTCCAAGACACCGGCAGGGGAGCTGGGCTCTGTGACCATCAGCCCTGGGCTCCAGCAGGAGGTCAGTGCCCAGACCACCAGATGGTGCCGCCTTTCTCCCTTTTTAGCTGATGTATTGCTTGAACACAGGTCGCCTCCCCTCCCCAGCCCCTGGCTCCATCCCGCCACCCCAAGCTGGGACCCACCCAGCTCACTGGTGCCCGGGGCAGCAGCCGGTGCCCGCAGCCCTTGCTGCATTGCTCACGGCCTCTCTCGCCTCTGCAGAAAGCCAGGGGGCATGTGGGAGGTAGAGGCCAATCACACACTATTTATTGTTCACAGTTTTACGAATGTACAAAACAAAAAACAAACCATTAAAGGGAAAAATCTCCGAGTGGGGGCTGCTGCCGTCTGCTTTGTTGCTGCCGCAAGCACGTGGCCAGGCGCAGCCGCTCTCCATTCCAGAGCCGTGCACCTCCGGGTTTTGAGGGCTCAGGGCGAGCCACCAGCGGGATGGGGCCAGAAGCTGGCACTGGCTGCACACGATCAGTATTTATGTGCGTGGGCTTCTTCTGCTGGATCAGCGCTGGGACCTCACCTGCTTGTCCCACCACTACGTCTGAAGCCAGCAGTCAGCAGGAGAAATGCCATGCAGGCCACGTGTCCGGTTGCGGGGATGGCAAGCGTGGTTGTCCCTGTCCTCAGACCGGCAGCGTGGTGCCAGCATCTCTTGCTCCCCGGTGCTGGTGTGGGAAGGAGCAGAGAGGAGGGTGTGGGGTTGAGTCCTGCATCCCCAGTGCCACCCAGCCTTGCCCCCTATCCCGGTGGTGCTGGTGGCACCCTGCGAAGGGGATGGTTCCCCTCCCTGCCCTGCTGTGGCCACCTGGGGCAGCCCCCTGCCCAGGGGCTCCTGCCCGCAGGCCACCTGCAGCATAGCCCCGGGTGCCTCCAGGAGGTGGCCAACCCATGGCACCACTCCAGCCCCAAAGGTGGAAGCATTTACCTTTGCATTTAAATAATGGATGGGAGTTGAACTACCTTATCCAGGTGCCTTATCCAGGCTGCAATCTGTGCCCTGGGGGCCCTCAGCCCACTCCAGCTCGGGGCCCATTACACGGCTATTTGGTCACCCTAAAGGCATCTGATAGCTGACCATTACCCGCCCTTTACGGCCGGCCCACCCGATAGCCATCTTCCTTGGTCATGGTTGACCAAAGTCCCCTGGCTCGCACGTCCCCCTCAGTTTCCTGCAGTGCCAAGGCCGGTCCCCGTCACCCTCTGGAGGACCCAGCTGAGCAAGGCTGAATTCCTCCCCAGCCCTGGCGAGGCTGGCAGCCCCCCTTCTGCGAGGCGGGGGGATGCAGGGTCACAGCAGGTCCCTGGCACAGCGCGGAGCCCAGCAGCTCCTGGTCAATGGAGCTGCACGACTTTTATGGGTTTCTTACCCCAGGTGGCCACAGCTGCTCCTGCTCAGGTATTCCTTCTCCTCCGGGTTCAAGAGCAAAGGACAGCTTGGGGATGGTGGAGGGGGGGGAAGTTTCCTAATAAACAACACCCCAGGGAAGGCTTATCTCAGGCAAGGCAGTAGGAGGAACAAGACTTCAAGGTTCCTTGTGCAATAGGAGGTTGTTGCTCTCTCCATCCTGCTGGCACAAGGATGTGGCCCCAGGGAAGCTGGGAGTGGAGCTGGGACACTAGGGGTGGGTTTGCTGCATCCCAAGCCACTCTTCCAGCCACAGAGGCTTGGCTGCGACCACCAGGGCCAGCAGCAAGAAGCAGAGGTAGACACAACTCTGTGCTCAGGGGATGAGGGTGCTGCCAAGAAAAGCCACACTGGCAGGGTGCTTGCTGTGCCTCCCAAGCTCCAAGAGATGGGCCTGCAGCATGTTGGATGCCTGGGCGAGTTGTTCCCCAGCACACAGCAGTCGGCGGCTGGGGGGATGTTGCAGCAAGGTGGGACCCGTGCGTGGCGTGGTCAGGGTGCTGGGCGCTCACTCGTAGCAGTGGGCTCCCAGGTGGAACCAGCTGGGCACGAGAAGTGGTTCCTGCCCAGCACAACCAGTTCTCTCCTACCTCAACGTGGGCAGGCCAGAGCTCAGAGCAGTGGAAAGTTACCAAACGTGGACTAAAGAAGGGCCAAGGTCAGCAAGGAGATTTCAGAGCAGATGTGTGAAGCTGCAGAGACAACCTGGAGCAAAGCTGCTGTGTCTTGGACAGGAGGGGGCAATAAGCTGGCTCTGAGCTGAGGGCTGAGGGCTGGCAGTGATATCGGGCTGGGAGGACTCTGGAGCTGGGACAACACATCATGAATTGCCCCAGAGCGTCCTGTCCCAGCCTGCTTTGTGCTTCCCACCCAGGGAAAGGGGAGAGGGAAAAGCATGCACGGTTTTCTTTCTGCCAGATGAGTGTGTGCTGGCGGGAGTTTCCCCATGGCCTTCAGTGAGGAGCAGTGGTGTTTTCAGAAGCATGGAGCAAAGTGTCCTGGAAGGTATCGGCAGGGCCAGGAGGGAACACCATCCTCTGCATCCCCACCTTGGTCTTCTTCTCAGTCCTTCCCCTGCTTGGAAGCATCTGCACGCTAGGAGCAAGCAGGGCAGGACGCAGACTCCCCCCCCACCACCGCCCCGAGGCAGAAATGTCCCCAGGGCTGGTGGCATGCCAGGGAGTGACCTGCAAGCAGCACAGATGGGCTGAGACCTGGCCAGGGGCTGATCCGCAAAGTCGTGCAGCCCAGACGAAGGCACCCCACACAGTGCCCCCCGCTCACCCCAGACCTGCTGCTCGCAGCCATTTGGTGCAGCTCTCAGCATTGCAGTTGCCTCGGTGGCACCACTGCCTCCAGCCATCTCACCATGCCCTGGTGACTGTCCCTGAGCTCTGCTGGGACCACAGCTCTTCAGCTGCTGGGATAAGGGTTGTATTCTCCATCCCCCTTCATGTGCTGCCAGAGTGGGCTAGTGAGCAGGGGGAGCCAGCCCACCTCCTCAGTTTTATGGGAGGAAAAAGAGTACAAAAGGCTACAAAATTTTCCTGCTGTGTTTTTTCCCCAGCCCATCCATTATTCCAATTGGAGGTTTCCTTTCCCTGTTCCTGAATGCCTCAGAATGGATGTGAATGGACTGTTTCCCTGGGTGTTTGCCCAGGGCAGAACCGTTCTGGCTTTGGAGTTGGATCAAAGGCCCAAAGAATGAAGCAGTGAGAGTTTGAGTACTTGAAAGAGTTGCTGGGAGCGGGTGGGAGAGCCGTGGTCTGGCTCAGGGGCAGATAGTCCCTAAGGGCAGCCAGAAAGAGCGAGCTAGAGCGAGAGCGGGTCTCCCTCTGGTCCCCCTCTGCTCCCCCTCTGCTCCAGGGGATGCAGGAGATGCTGGGTACCAGGGTCAGGTGCCACCCTAGGAGCCACGCATGGCCCAGCGGCGGGCTCCCACGGCCCAGGGATGGATGAGGCAGGGATGGCAATGGGGTGGCTGCCTCCCGGACAGCCGGGCTTGCCTGGGGGGCTGCTCCCGCAGGATAAGGGGCTTTGTGCCAGTGCCCAGCTGCTCTGCACAGATTTTGGGCCTTTCGGTCAGATTGAGCAGGGAGCTTGGTGTCCTGAAGAAGATTAACTTCCTAATCCTCTGCCTTGTGAGAGCGGGAGGCTGTGCAGGAGGAGGAACAGAGCTTTCTTATCGCTCTGCCAAGGGAGCTCAGCCCCTGTCAGACACTGGAGAATCTCCACGGGTCAGCTGGCCAGCAGAGGGGACTCTGGGATCTCACAGGGTGGACAAGCTGGCCAGGGGCCAGGGGCAGCGCAGTTTTAGGACTTTCCACCCAGTGACCTCATGGCAGTCCTGGGACACTACTGGCTGTTGCACACATGCACAGGCACTGTGCATTTGATCTTTTCGGCAATTAGTGCCAATTATCACCCTGGGTGTTTGGACAGACAGAGCCGCCTGGTGTCTGTGCAAAGAAACGACAAGCCCGTGTCTGGCTCTGGCACCGCAGGCCAGCCAGACACCTGCCCGCCGCCCCGCTCCGGGTCTGTCTGCGAACAGTTCCAGCCCTCTGCCAAAATCTCCCCATGGTGACAATGAACCCTCCACGGAGGCCATGGCCATCTGTGTCCCCCGGACCCTCTCCCCAGCCTTGCAGGTACCATCTAGATGGGTTTGTTTTTTTTTTCCACAACTCTACATCTAAGTAGCAATCCCATGGGACCAGCCTCCCGGCACGCGTGCGCAGTGGCCATCCCCTGGACATGGGGGCTGGCAAAGACCTGGCCATTGCGTTTCACTTGTGGACACTTGGGACCAGAGCTGATGGCCCTGCCTCAGCAGAAAAACCCCAAGGGTAGAAGTTCACTGCTAATGCCTGCCAGTATTGTGCTCCAGGAAAGCCTGAATTGCACCCAAACTCTCTTCCCCCTGCTCCATCTCCAGCACTGGCAGCCGGACAATGCCCTGCAGCTCCTGGTGTTGGTGTGGGCATGGGCTGTGCCATGACATAGGTGTCTCCTGAGGTCCGGGGGTGGCTTTGAAACGGGTCGTGACAGAGGCACGGTCCTGCAAAGGTGAACGGGAGCCCCAGGGCCAGGCTGCGTTTGTTTATCCTGGTGATGGAGCACACAGCAGCGAAACAAAAGGTCAGACCCTGTTGCCCTGGGAGATGGTTTTTGAAGCTGCCTACTGTCCTGCTGGGGCTCAGGTGGAGTGGCCCCGGCGCTTGTCATGTCAGGTTATTTCTGTAATTTTGGCTGGTAACAGGTCTGAAGCAGCCCCCAAGACTCCGTGAGCTTCAGGGACACGGTATCACCGTGTCAAGAAGGGCAAGAAGGGCCCCAGGCACCACGCCAGGAGCTCCCAGCCCGGGGCTTTGGAGGCAGATCCCCGTCCCGCAACTCCTGCAGCCAGCAGGACCCAACCGCCTCCTTTGTCCAAGCACCCCAAAAGGTGGAGGGAGCCTGGTCCAAACTTCATTATTTTTGCCCCATCTGAGTAATGGACAGACACAAACTTCTTCAAGCCTGGGGAAAACCTTGGTCATATTTAAGGTGGATGCTTTGAGCTTATCCCTGGCCAGGGTGGACTGAGCGCCGTGCAAAGCCAGCACTGCTGGTGAAGGAGGGCAGGCTCTGACCAGCACCTTGCACGTGGGACTCAGCTGATTCTGCTTTTACTCCTCACTCTCTTTGCTTGAGCTGAACTGATAAATGCCACCTTCAACCCTGAACACAGCCTTGCCCAGAGGAGGGGAGCCAGGGCTGAGCCACGTGGAGATCGAGAACTGGGCTCTTTTCAGAGAGATTCTCCATTGGACCTCAAACCCTGGCACTGCAAAAATCCCCCGTCTCCTTCTGTGAGAAGTGACACTGAGGCACCCAACTGCACATGGCGCAGGCTGGGAGCACGCAGGGAGCCTCAGAGCAGCAGTGAGACAAGCCAAGAGTCCTGATCCAAGGTGTGGGAGTGTCCCTGTCCCACTTCCAGAAGCTGTCTCGCTCAGGTGCAGCATGTCACCCCCTTTGCCTGGACCTCTGCATGAAAGCCCCAAATTGTCACCACACCTGGGCACCTTGGGGCCTCTCCTCCACTGATCCTGGAGGAAAGGCACCTTCTCTCTGGGCACAAGACCAGCAGGGAATAAAACCTGCGTGTATCAGCCCTTGTCTTGCTGCTTCTGGTTGTCAGCAGAAGGAGCTGTCGTGTTTACCCAGACTCAAGGGCAATCGCCCGTCACTAACAACACAACACAACAAAACACAACACCCTCGGCCCCGCTGCCCCAAGCCTGGTGAGGGAGCAGGACAGAGCCAGCTGGAGGGCAGCGCTGCCGGGGAAGGACGGGCAGCCCCGGGACATACGGACAAGAGGTACGAGCTGGGCTCCTGGCCAGGCATGCAGTCACTGAGCTGTGCTGGGGACAGGGTCAGGGCCCTCCTTCAGGGCTTAGACACATGAATGAGCAGCTCAGGACACACCACCGGGGTCTGATGGCAGCTTTGGGTGCCCAGCATCAGGGAAGCGAGGTGAACGCTTCTGGCATTGGGTGTGTGGTGGCTGGCAAGTCAGCTCCCTAGTTGGTGACTCAGTTTCCCCAACTGTAAAATCCAATTTTTTGGATTTTGAACTCTGCTCAGCTCTGAAGGAAGCCCCCGACACGTCCTGGCTGCAGCAGAGGTGGAGGGTTGGTGGAGGTCTTGCTTCCACCCAGCAGGTGGAAGCACAACCACCACACCCGCTCTTCAGGGAAGAAGGTGGGAAGGCTGTACCCAAGCCCTGGATCCAGCAGAAATTGGATTTCCAGCAGAAATTGGATTCCCTCCATATTCACACTGTCACATAGTTGCACTTGGTATCTCTGCAAGTATTCAGGGAATGGTTTTTCAGGCAATTGCGATATTTGCGCATGGGAAGGACAATTTGCACCCAGTATGCCTTAGCCCAGCACAACTCCTTAGGTGTGGTTTGGAAAAGTGTTACTTTTGCAGGCAGAACAGACCACATGACACCAGACAATCATGGGACAGAGGACAATCAAGGTGGAGCAGTGGCTTGCAAACAACTTGGAACAGCTGAGTATGTCCATTATAATAGTTATGACCGCATTTAAAGCAAAGTTAACTTCTGTCTCTCTAGCAACTTTAACAAGGCCACATTTCTCTTACCAGCTCCAGCTGTGTTAGAAGCCATGCTCCAGCCAGCCCCTGGAGAGCAGGTAGCAGAGCAGGGCTGTGGTCTCTGTTTTGGAGGGCTCATTCCTTAATACTTGTGGTTTTAAAACAGAGGGAGAGTGGGCAAAAGAGAAATTGTGGTTCTCATGGTGGCTGTCACATCTGAAAGAAAAGTGTAACCTGTTTCTGAATTGTTTGCGTGGGCTGAATGTGTCCATTAGAGCAATACCTCTATTTTACTTCCTGCCAAGGCATTAGCTGCTTCAGGAATAACTTAATTTATTAGGACAGGGAGGGGGCTGCCCTTAGCAAAGACATGCACTGGCCAAGTGTGAAATATGACCCACATGGGAGTGGAGGAAGAGTTATCCTCAGTCTCTCAAGTGCTAGCATTGCTGAGTGTGGTTTGGAGAGATGTGGCTTACAGAAAATAGGGTTAAGAAGTGTTAAGGGGCTGAGAGAAGCCACTAATCTCAAGAACTGGAGACGTGATCACATCCAGTGCACTCACACATAGGGCGCTCCCTTATGCATAAATCCTCAGGCCAGATGTGTCACCAGCCAAACTCTCACTGAAGCCCATGGACTTTTTTGGTTGCAGATCCAGCTTTCCAGCTCTTCAATTTTTGTGCCATTGCCCCTGTTTATCTCTATATTCTGAGCACATAATTTGTGGGCAGGCCTATGACCTTGAATCTCTTGCATTGGGGTGAATCCAGCCCAGCATCAACACCTTGGGCCTGGGTAGACAACAAACACCTGAGCTCAGAGCTTGTTCCCAGAGATGGCAGCAGGCAGGGAGAGTAATGGTCCTACCACTTACTCCAAACAGGGACAAGAGACTTGTCATGGACTACACTCTGGAGACCAGCCAGCAGAAGGAGAAGCTTCTGAAAGCCATCTACACCCTCCAGCTGAAGTCAGTCAGCACGCTCCAGACGGCCAGCCCTCTGCTGAGCAGCCAGCAGGGCATGGGCATGGTGACCCAGCACCAAGTCCACCAGCTGGCAGACAAGACCAAAAGCCTGTGCAGAGACCTGGACAACATCAAGAACCTCCTCCACTATTGCCAGGATGACCTGGTCCAGCGGATCCCCAATCCCACTGGCAGCCGCTATGGGGGCGTAAGTGGAATCCATTGCTCCCTGGAGGGCTCCATCTACATGACAGCTGAAGGTGCTCCCTGGGTCCACGTCCTCAGTAGCACAGGCCAAATGCTGCAATCCCTGCCCTGCCGGCAAACAGGAACAGAAAGTGGCACTTTCTTGCCAGAGGACGTGACTGTGACTCGGACAGGAATGGTAGCTGTAGCCGACATGATAAATGGAGCTGTCTGGGTCTTCAACCCTCACACCAGCCCCACCAAGGGGGAATGGATAAAGATCAGAAAGGTTGGCTCCCCCAGGGGTATTGGAGTAGACTCCATGGGCAAGATCTTAGTAGCAGACTATGCCCAAGGCCAAGTCCACAGCTTTGCGCTGGACCATGCGTTCAAGACATTGAACATCCGCTCAGTCCCCAACCTGCAGGGACCTCGCTACGTCAGTCCGGCGCCCAACGGAGGCTTTGTGGTGAGCGAGGAGTGTGGAGACGTCAAGGTGTTCATGAGCAGCCATAAGCTCGTTTGCTCCCTCAGCAGCAAATATGGACACCAGTTTGGCAACCCAGCGGGTGTGTGTGTTGACACGGAAGGCAGCATTGTGGTGGCAGACGAGCAGCGCCGCACAGTCCACTTGTTCCCAGACAGCGGGGCTCCCATCTGCCTGGTGTCCACAGGGCTGCGGAGGCCTGCTGGTGTGGCCTGCTCCTCCTTTGGGCACCTCTTTGTGGCAGACACAGGGGAGAATTGTGTCAAAGTCTTTAAGTACCATGTGAGGCCTCGCCAGCGCCTGGGCACCTTGTGACAATCCCAGCCTAATACCCGGGCAGAGAGTGGGGCTGGTTCCACCGCAACCCTCCTGAGCTTTGGGTCTGCTGGTGGGTCACTGACAATGCTGCTCACACATCCAGGCCTTGTCCCTTCACTTAACCACCTTGTTGCCCTCCAGCTTCTCTAGATGGCAGAAGTGAGGACTACAGCAAAGAAGGATCAGCTCTGTGCTTCTTGGATCCACCAGAGTAGCTAAAGAAGGACTGAGTTACTCAAAACTGAGAGGGTGGTCGGGCACTAGAACAGGCTCCCCAGGGAAGTGGTCAGGGCACTGAGCCTGCTGGAGTTCAAGAAGCGTTTGGACACCACTCTTAGACATATGGTTTAATTTTTAGGTAGTTCTTTGTAAGACAGGACTTGGACTCAATGATCCATGTGAGTCCCTTCCAACTTGGGATATTCTATGATTCTATGAAAAATGGTCATGTGTTTGTGCTTTGGAAACTTGTTATCACCATCCCCTTGTGTGTCTCTTCAAAGATAAAATAATTATTTCTCTTCCACACACACCCATTTTCTGTGGCTACTGTTCCACCTTCCTGATGCCAGTGGCAGAGCATGGCTGGAGAGGTAAGGCCAGGCCAGAGCTGGGTTTGCAGCAGACTTCAGGAGAATGGTAAAATAAAAGTTAACAAATTCCATGCTGCATTCCTGACCTCTACAGGGAAGCAGCAACTACTGCATGGAGTAGACTGCCTATGTGCATGTGTAATTGCTCACACAACCCTGGGGCTGTCCTGTCCCCCCCCCAGCCAGGGGTTTTGGGGAGCCACAGCCACCGCTGCTATCAGAAGAGAGCCGGCAGGGCGTGGTGGTGGAGGGAAGGGTGTTTTCCTCCCATGCCTCTGCAGATGCCCGAGGCCTCTGTGCACCCGGGCCGCTTGGCCTGGCCACGCTGGGTGCTGGTGCCGCAAGATTCTGCCTTCTGTGCTGTGGTTCCTGCCCTGCAGCAGGCCCCATGCTGACACAGGCCACCCAAGCCCTTATCCCTCATCCCAGGCGGGGGCCCCTTCCCCCTCCTGACCCCGCAGTCTTGCTTGGACAGCGGGAGCACAACCACAGCGAAGCTCCAGCATGAGGGCATCAGCACTGCTGTGCTTTGGCCAGGGCTGGCTGCCCGGGCCAGGGTGTGAGGAGGGGGAGCCGGGTGCTGTGGAGGCCCTGGTGCTCCCTGGGGCTGTGGCACTGTGGTTGCAAGCGATAGCAGGACCAAGGGCTGGGGCTGCTTATCAGTGAGCTCAGCCGGTGGCTGCAGCGGCACGGCGACCGCGGGCCCCACTGCATCGCTCCCAGCTCTGAGGGGACGCCTCGGGGGCGGCGGGGAGCAGCACTGCAGGGTGAGCAGGGACACAAGGGCTGCAGCAGCTCCGTGCCCTCCCCGGGCGGCTGGGCCTTAAAACCCAGGGAGGAAGGGGGCCTAGGAGAGGCCCGGGGAAAAGCGCCGGCTGAGGGGAGCTGCGCCCTGGGGGGGCTCGGGGCCGGGACGGCCGCGGGGCCTCAGCAAGCGGAACGCGGAAGCCCGGGCCCCGGCGCCGGCCGGGCCCGCAGCGGCGCGCAGGCGGC
>VXAL01006475.1:47203-89622 GCA_013399475.1 Chauna torquata | reverse complement strand
CGGGCGAAGGGCGGGCGCTGGAGTCCGCCTTAGGCGGGGGGCGGTGGGGAGAGGGCGCTTCGTAGCTGCCTCCTGGCCCGCCCGCGCCCTGCGTGCGCCTTCTGGAGCGAGGATTGCGTTTGAAACGCTCAAAGAAGTGGATGAGCAAGAAGTTGGAAGGCTTTGCAGGGAGGCGGCCCTCCTTCTGCTCCCCTAGGTCATTGATTTTTGTCTTTCCTGGAGCGGGCACGGATTTACCAAAGGCTCCTTTCCACCATTGCTGCTTTCCACCATCGCTTCTTGGCATGATGGGGCGGCCCGTGTGGTGAGGCTGCAGCCTCGTCCCCCGCTCACCTGTGCTGTTGTACCTGCAGCCCTGAAGTGAGCCAGTCCTGCTGTCCCTCCTTTGTTTGTTGGCTGTGTCACTGCACCTGGGGCTCTGTCCTTTGCATTGCTGTGTTTTTTTGCATTGATGCTGTATGGCATCTCGGGGAAAAGCTGCGGGTTTCCAGCAAAAATGGACAGCTCTGTAAGACTGTGGGTGCCTTGTAAGCATGAGCTTATGGGCATAGGTTTCAAACAGCCTGTTGGGCAAGGCAGGATGCACAACAAGTTGTGGGTTTGTGAAAGCAAGCCCTGTGCCTGGGCTCCCAGGCCTGCTCCCTGGTTATGGCCCTATGCCACGTTAACATACGAGTAGGAGGATGCCTGGTTTTCAGCTGTAGAGGTATTTTGTGCTGCCTGAAAACTGTATCAGAATCTTCTCTGCTGGGTCTGCAGCAGCCACAGGGCATGTCATGTGCTGTGGTGTTATTTAACCTGAGCTTACAGCCGAGGTAGTTAGCTGACCAAATGTAAGTTAATTTAAAAGGTTGGGGAAGATAAGAGGAAAAACTCACAAAACAGGAAAGATAAGGATAAGAAGTGTTTCTCCTCCATGAGAAATTTTCCTGGATGAATGTGGCTGTCTCTTTAAAAAAAAAAAAAAGGTGAAAAATAAATGTTTGAATTAAAAGAGTCAGTTGATAATTCTCCTCTGGAATGTCCACTAGATGGACAAATCTGGAAGATGAAGAGTTGTGCAGAGATGCTGGAAGTCTCTTGAGGCGAAACACTCAACTGTGACATCTCTTGAGAAAAAGAAGAATAAAAATGCAACTTTGAAAAGATATCTCTCTGGTATTACTGGTGGTAGCTTTGGTAATTTAAACAGAAGTGATGAAAAACCCCATTCAAGTGCTTATTTTCGTCAGTTTTCTCAGGGTTCCTTAAAATATCCAGCTCAATTTCAGGTTTTTAAAGTATTCGGTTATTGGTAAACTTTACTTGTAAATTTTTGGTACTGTAGTGCAGCTAGAATGTAATCACTCTAGCTAAACATATATCATTTTAAATAATTTCTGAGCACATGTATGTAGGTACATTCCCAACATGTTCAGTCTGGTTTTTTGTTTTCATTTTTTTTTCTTTTGGAACCACTGTATTTATGTAATTTATTTTCTTTTACCTGAGAGTATGTGTGGCTCTTAGCAAAAAGAAAATGTTTTTTCAAATGTAAAGCTAACTGCAGAGAATTTGTAAACAAAAGAAATGTGAAATAGAGGGGACGACAGATTTTATTTCAGACTTTTTCAGGGCCAGTCTGATTAATTGTGTCTGTTGGCTGATTTTCACCAGTTTCCTATGTATTTCAGGAACAACTATTAAATACAATAACTGTCCTTGGTTGTCTTCATGATCTTCCAAAAAAGAAAAAAACAAAAAAACCCTATTCTTAGCTGTTTCAATAAAAGCGAAAGGTAAGTTTGGATTTCATGTTTTTCAGTCCATTTGGGTCTAACAGTTGTTAAACTGTGGTGAAAGACTGCATTTTTCAGTTGGACTGCGAGTCCTGTCTTTTCCACACCTGGTATCCTGCACCTTTACAGTCTCAGGATGTCACATCTGCCATTTTTCTATCCTTCTTTTGATACATCTTTCCACTTTCTTCCCCTTCTGCTGGAGGCTTGAAACCCTTTGGAAAAAATACATATTATTTAAGGTTCTCCTGAGATCCTGCTTCCTCACAGGCTCCACGTCTCTGCAGTTATTCCTCTGGTCAAGGAGGAGGAGATGTCAGTCCTCCGTGGCCTCCAAGTGCTGCTCTCGTCATGGGCTGGAGGGTCCTCAGTGCCTGCAAAGGCTGTGTTCAGCAGCATGCTGTTAACAGAATCCTCCACGAGCACCCTTACACCTGTTTGAGGGGAAGCACTGGGGTGAGCTTTGCACTAAAAGGGAGAATTCAGTCCCAGAAAAACCTTACTCCTTGCAAACAGCAACTGCGGTGCTCTTCCACTTGGAGGAGTGAGCTGTGCACCAAGGAAACTTCACCTTTGTACCTCGAGGGGCTGACAACTCATCCGTGAGAAGACATTTCCTACTGCTGTATTTGGCAGGGCTGTGGGTCTAGGAGTAGGTTAATCACTTGCCTTTGCTGCTTCCCCATTGCCTATTCCATGCCATAGCAAATTGCCAGATGCTGAGATTTACTTGATCAATTGTCCTGTATTAAAAAGAGAAGAAAAACAAAAACACCAGGGACCTCCATGTTGTGCACCCTCTCTCCATGTTATAAATACACTCTGTGTTTCTCTTTCCAATTGACTGGGTCCCTCGCAGAAGAGCCAGCCTGGGGGCCTGTGGAGTTTTCACATCTCTAACAAAGCACTGAAGGACAGAAAAGGACAACAGGCGCCGGATGCTGGTTGTTCTGTGCCAGCACCCTCCTTACAGCAATTATATTTCTGCTAGAAACCTCCACCTTATTTAAAGAGACATTGTCAACTGCCTTGAAGCTCCTTTTTATAAAAGTCTTATAAAGCCATTGAGATGTTTTCATAATGACATGAAGAAAAATACTTTAGATCAGGAACACTGATAAAGCAGAGATGCCTGTCCTGTTTTGGGATATTTCATGAATTGAAACTACTATGTAAGCTTGAATCGGTTAATCATTGTAGTCCACCTGCAACAAACTTACTGGCTTTGTTTCCAGATGAGGGGCGTGAGACAGGAGATGAGCAGTCCCACCATGGTTAGTCAGTGAGTTTGTTACGGAGCACAGCTCTGGATTCCTAGATGATAAAGGAGGCTCTGAAATTATCTTCCTTTATAGCATAAAACAATAGTAAATTGTCAGTAATAGGAGGAAGCATTCCACAGAGGCATCACAGTGTGCTACTGTCTAGGCCCTTCTCTAGGAAGTGCTCAGGAACATCCAGTGTCAGAACTGAGATCTCAGGCTGGGTGGATTCCTGATCTTGGTAGTCCAACAGGCCAGTGTGCCATCATGAAAGGCTGCTCCAGGACAGGGAAAGGGCTTTGCTGAGAAATTCCAGTCACTTCAAAGACTGCAGATTATCAGGAACCTCCTAAATACTTCTCTGATTGAAGTGCCTGTTGGCTGTCACTAATGTCATCGACTGGTTTCAGTGCAGAGGCAAGTGATTGGACTTAGCGTTTTAAAATTTGGCTGGGCCTCCTCACCAGTGGCTTTAGCCAGCTCAGATTTGCCTTGCATTTAATCGCCATCCCCAAGTTTTGTTTCTGTGTCTGTTGGCAGGTGTACTGTTCTTCAGGGATCGCTGACATGGTACTTAAGGTCTTCTTTCCTTCATGCTGCTCCTCGGCAGAAAGTGGCATTTTGATTGGACGTTGGATCTCAGAACAGAACTCTGCTGTTATCCTTGCCGTGGTCCATTTCCCTTTTATTCCTGTTCAGGTGAAGCAATATCTCAGTGAAGTCCAACGGGTGACTAAGGTCAGTGTTTCTGTGGTTGGCTCATGGAACAACAGCAAACAGGAGAAAGAAGAGAGTCTGAGTGAGTTCTTGGAAGACCTTGCGACAATATTCTCCCATGAGCCATGGATTCAGATAAGTAAAGAGGGAGACAGCAAATTCTGGAGCTGTTCCACCCTTCAGAAACAGTCTAACATCCATAGGGAAGAAGAAATCATTTTGGTGTATTATGACCAGCGCAAAGTCATGCTTTCCCATCTGCATCCCCCTTTGGACACGGCTGCCTCCACTGACCACAAGGCGGATGATGCTTCAAAGCTCTCTGCCATCTTTGACACCGTTGCAAAGAGCAAGATACTCTTCATGACAGACAAATATGATGATGGGCCCATCAAACTGACCCACTGGCAGTCGGATGGTGTTGAAGCAAGTATCATCGTGGAGCTGGTGAAGCAGGCCTCTGTGCCCACGTGCATGCTGCTGACATTCCTGCTTTCACTTATCTCTGGGGCCTGCAAGAGCAGGTGAGTGATGCGACACTGGCTAGCTTGCATTTGTGGGGAAATGTAATTCATGCTTAGGCGTTGCAGGGCAGTGTGGGGTTCCTGCTCAACCCCAGTAAGAAATACAGTTTGTATAAAATCAGTTTATTCATCAGTACCAGTCACATCATATCTCC
The DNA here is from genome assembly GCA_013399475.1 of Chauna torquata. NCBI lineage: Eukaryota > Metazoa > Chordata > Aves > Anseriformes > Anhimidae > Chauna > Chauna torquata. The sequence continues at coordinate 85,186 of VXAL01006475.1, read as the reverse complement.
TGGTACTGCTTGTAGTTCTATGGACCTCACGTGCCTCTCAGGTGTCTCCTTTTCTGATCTCTGAGGTCACCAGCATATAAAAGGACCCTTGGATGGTACAGCCGTGATATAATAGATATGGACTGCAGAGCAGGGCTCTAGTTGACAGGTGAACGTGCCTTCTGTGGAGCTTCTCAGAGAGCAGGCCCTTGCCAGGTGGTTCCAGCTGCAGCACAGCCCCTCTCGTGCACTGCAACGCTGGCAGGCACGGTGCGGCAGGCTGTGGATCAGACTGACGGACCTTACGTGACTGGCAGGGACCAGGCACAGCGGTGTGCTGCAGAAGTGCAGACCTGGCTGCAAGGAAGGGGCACAGGGGAACCAGCTGGTAGGAGTCTCAGTTGTGAGAAGGATGGAGAGCTGCTGTTTGTGCCAGTCACACCACATCTGCATACCAACCCAGTATAAACCAGTGGTGTGTCAGGTTTTTTGGCAACAGCAGGCAGAGAAGCTCCTGGATAAACCTGCTGTTGGAAACAGGCTGCTGCGGAGCTGCTATTAAAGTGTGGTGAACTCCATTGAAAACACAAGGCTAAAGGCAACCTCAAACACGGTGGAGCTCTTGGAGAGGTGGGGAGGTTTTCTGGGGAGGCACTGAGCTCTTCCCCATTTGCACTGGGGGTAGCTCAGCCCTGTTTAAGTTTCATCACAGCTAAAATGCGGGTTTTCCAGCCATTGCATGGCTGGCAGAATGATGTGAGGGCTTTCCTGATAGCTTGATAGCCAAGACTTCCTACGCCGTATTTGCTATGAAAACGTCCATAGCTGTGAAACATCCACTAACAGTGTGTCTGAATGCCCCACCTCTCTAACAGACAGTGGTGCTGCAACCTTGGGGCCTCACAGCAGGTTATAGGCAATGCTGGTCTACAGGAAGCATTGGTGAAATCCCTTTGTCAAAACAATGAAACTGAATAGGATGCTTGAAATGTGATGCATGGCAAGTACGTGCACTAAGGAGGAATTCTGAGCAGATCTGAAGGGCAGAAGCTTCTATGTACTAAGCTGAATAACACGTCTGGTCAGTCAGCATGGTGAGGTTGTGCCAGAGCAGGGACTGGAGTTCAGGTTCCACGCTGCAAGGGGACACTTTGATTGATCAGATTTGGATAACAGCTACTACTATATTCATGGATAAATCTTCTCAAGTGTAGCCTAAGGGTATGGGGAACAGAGTCTTTTAACAAGTTTCCAATTGCATGATGCTGTCATGAAAAATTACAATGAAACTATTCATATGCAAAGGTTTGCTGAGCAGTTGGGTTACACACTTTGGCACATGAAGGGAAAATTGTCCATTTTTTGGACTACTCTTTTGGAAGAGATTTAGGGTCAGACTCGAACCTGATGTAATCAGGGACCACCAGTGCCTTTGGGGATGGCTTTGTAGACACTATACATTTGGCTGTTGATGGAAATGAAGTCAGAGCTTTGTGGTTGGATAGAAGATTGGGAGTTGGCTCTGAAGTCCTTTGCTTGGCTCTGCATGGACGGTGTTTGACTATCAACAAGCAGGATGATCCTTTTCCATGTAGGCCCTCACTCTCAAAGGTCAGATTTGCTTCATCAGCAACCAGGTTTATAGTCAAGCCCAAGCCTCACAGGTCTGCAGAAGGCCATAGTCCAAGCATAACTTGGGAACTTGATCCCATTCCTTGCAGTCTGGCAGGTTGGGCACAGATAGCCACTGCCCAGTTTATCAGCAGCTATTCTGATTTCAGCTTTTCCTAAGCCCAGTACGGATGTTTTGAGCCAGAGCAGCGGCTGGGCTAGCAGCCAGCTGTGCATACTGGCAGGCAGAGTGCAAGGCTTGCTATGGTTAAACCTAGGTTGAATTTGTTCTTATCTACACCTATGTCCCAAGGTTTTCTTCTGCTTTGCTTTATTCACCTGTAGAATCAGCCTGATATTTGCTTATTTTACTGGTGTTTTAAAACATCATTCTTGGAGGAAATAGATTAGTACCTGGCTATATGACAAACCTCCTGCTTGACCTTCTGAGTCATTTAATGCAATTTGGTTCCATTTACCACGCGATGTATGGTACAGCCCCCTTTGTGCCAACATCTACGATGCAGGGAGCATTCAAGGATGTCATGTGTATGTGTCCTGCCGGTCCCCTCCTCCCTGTGCTGGGCCAGGAGATACCGAGCATAAAATGGGATCTACCAGTCTCTGCTGCTTCTGGTCACAGGACAGCCCAAGAGAGAGGAACAAGGCTGGCTGGTGCTGAGCTCCTCTGGTTCTGCGTTGTGCCATCAAGTCTCTCCCCCTCACCGTGGCACGCTCCCAGTGTCAAAGAGGAGGCAATAGGGTTGCTGTTGAATCAAGGATACTTCTTGAAGTATCACTTACTCTAGGGTAGCTTCTCTTGTTAGTTTCCTTGGTTTCTGTGGGGGTAGGATCTTACGGGGGAAGGAAAATGGAGGTCTTCTTGCCCAAACTTCTCCAAGCACCACTCACAGAGGCAGAAAGGGACCTGCTGAAATCAGACCAGGTGATAGTGGAGCCATTCCCTGAGGAGGCTTCCTGGGTGCTTGCTTTCACTTGAAAAGTTTTGTATTTGTGTCACTTAGGTTTTTGTCTAACTTAAAGAAATCAGCCACTCAATATATAGTATTTATGGTGCCTTTTGGAGAGGTCAGGATAACTGTTCACATGTGTAAGGAGAAGGTCCTTTCCACAGACAGTTTAGTGAAAGATTCTTATTTCTAAAGTTCTCTTCTTTCCTTTGCTCTGACACGTTCTCCCTTCTGAGATTTACTTCAGGACTGCTTTCTTTCCCAGATCTTCCTGATGTTAAGGGATAGTCAGCTTTGAAGAGCTAAAGGAAAAGATCAGTGATGCCCACTCAGGCTGCAGAGGCTTGGGGCTTGTTTGGATATGCCACTGTTGCAAGTTCGTGCTGGGGAAACAGGGCAATATCGTTAGAAGTCTCAGAAAATGAGCACTAACATTGAACCAAGTTTACCAAATGCTCTCTAATCTCAAATTAAGGCACTTCTTCAGCACCACCTTGTGCTAAGGGGTGGCCATTGCAACTCAATCTTCAGAGGGACTTGGGTGCAGAATTTCCGTTCCCGCTGATGGTCTCTGGTGTGCTGTTTGGAAGATCAGGATGATTTAGTACTGGGGCAGTAAACTCTGTGCGCCCTGGCTTGTTTGTTTGTTTTTTAAAAGTCCATTTACTAACCTCTTACTGACACCGTGACCTCTGATTCCTCATCCAGAAGGGAGGCATTGTTCCTGCAGTTTCTAGCAAAGAGCAAAAAGACAGCCAGGGGTTCTGGTTAGTAGTGCTTTAACATTTGCACATGATCCAGGTTCAGAAAGATTATTTTTCATCTGATAGCTAAAAAGTCCACTCTCAGTCTTGGAAAAAAATTGAATTGGAAAATTAAGATTTACTCTCGCAGGCTATGTTAATTTATTGCTAAATTTCCTTATATTTGGAAGTACCCCAAAGATCTCCTGCTGTTTAAATAATGCAAAGATATGTCATTCTTTTTTTTATGTATTTGATTGGTTTTCCATTGCACTTGTAAAAATCATTCCATATACTGTGTGATAAACAAGTGGGAGAATCTGTGGAAATGCATAGTTGGTGTGCATTGGGTAGGAAACCACGCACGAAATATTTTTGGTTTTCTTCATTGGTACTCCTACAGATGGGAGTATCCATAGCACATCTTGCAGCTATTATATCAAGCTTTTTGCAGTGTGTTTGTGTTTTTATTTAAAGAAATGTGTACGTGCTTGCCAAAGAAAGTATGTAAATGGAACAGAGGTTGGCTTGCTTAAGTGGAAAGAAAAATGAGAGAGTCAGTCATAATACAGACGAGCAGAGACACCGATGCGTCTCTTCTGACATGTGAGGCAGCAGCATGGCCTGTCCTGCTTGAGGAGATGCAGTTACCTGCTGTGGGTTGCAGTGGGTGCACGTCACAGGGTGCTCCTAGGGATCAGGCTGCTTTGGAGATCAGCCTCACCCGTGTGAGATGTTCCTCAGGCAGAAGAGAGCAGCAGCCTGCCCTTCTCTTCGGCACGAGACGCCACGGGTGTCCGGGCAGTGGGTGACCCACCTGTGAGCTGCTGCCAGCTTGGGAGTTGTGGGGCAGCAATAGGCACTGAGAGAGCCACCTTGCTGGGAGCCAGGGGGAGATCGCCAGCCCTGCGAGAGTTTAGCACGGGGCCCCGGAGCCATTGCTTTCCACGTGACTCGGGATGGTCCGGCAGCTGTTGGTTTGACCAGTGTTTTTTTTACCATCAGCCTTGTGGGCATAGCTGCACAGGCAGAGCTTTTTTCCTTTCCTCTGCTTTGCATTTCAAGTGCAATTTTCTGCTGTAGCAAAGGCTTTCCATGCCAGAACTTGGAGCCACTGGGCTAGGACATAACTGGAAGAGAAGCTTCATCTGCACTTGTACCCCAGTAAATCTGCAAACCTAGGTCTCTGAGATGGGTGGCCAGTGCCCACTGTGCCTCCCTCCCCTGTAGGCACTCTGGTCCCTCTCACTTCAGCTGTCACCTCCTGGCAAGTCAGCTGAGTAACAGTGTGCTCGTTTGTCTCTGAGGTGGGAGGCTGCAATGAAGAGCTGAGTAACTCGGAGGCCTCAAATTAAGAAGAATGATTCACAGTATGCTGCATGTATTTCAGAACCGATATATCTGAAATTTGAATGGGGAGGGGGGAAGAGGGCTTCAGGACTGTGTTTGTTAAACTGACAAACTGTGCATGAAGCCTGGCTGACAGGGCTCAAAAGGATGTGGGGAGGAAGGGGTTAGCAACCACAGTGAACCAAGCAGGATTTTGAACTAGCCGTACTGCTGTGATTTGTGTCAAGTATAAATAGCAGCCAGAGCCCTGGTCTGCCCGTCCTGTGTCCAGTCCTGAAGACACTCCACTGCTAGACTACAGGCTGAATTCCTCCTGACAAAATCTGGGAAAGGCATACACGCTTTCGTGGACATCTCCAGGCCACGCTCACTAATGATCCAAACATCTGTACAATTTCAAGAGTGAAGCAGGATACCAGGAATAATTTTAGTATTTGGAATGAATGTAAACTGAAGGAACATGCCAAGGCAGTAAAAGCGAGTAGGTGAAAGAAATAACTAAAAGTGGACATTGATTCCTGGACCTTTAATGAGCGAAATGACTGTTGTGGACAGGAAAGAAGTGATCCCAATTATGTCAACATCAGAATTTATTCCCCGCAACAACCATGGTACTCTGTGTCGCTGCACTAGTGTTTTGTGTTCTTTGACAAACCTGCATCCCCTGGTGTCATTTTGGGCTACACAAATCACAATTGTTCCTTCTTTTGTATGTTGTGTGGTAATGAAAGTAACTCCCAAAGATAATTGAGCATCATTGAGTACTTTTCTTCTGAGTCATAAAAAAAAAAAAGTGAATATTCCCTCCCCTACAAGCCTAAAGTGGATGTTGACGTTCAATATTTAATTAGGTTTCAAACTTTCTGCTTGGTCAACCTTGCCAAGGAGGTGGAGAGAAGATAGAAGTGAAGGCCCTGAGAAAGGAATTTGAAGGTAATAGAGGAAAAAAAAAAAAAGAAAAAAAGTGGAAGGAAAAGAGGAAAAAAGGGAGAAACTGCAGGAAGAACGCAGCTGTCTGTTACACCAAGCTCTCAATAGATAGAGGCTTGTGAATTAGTAACACTGGGGTCTGTGAAGCAGTTGCACTCTGTGTTGTTGCGCTATGTCAGGAACTGCCTTGATTCCAGTCTCTTGAAGACTTGAAGCAACATGCAATCCTAGTGCTGTGTCCCAGAGGCCATGGCGGGATCAGTATTGTGTTCTGCCTTCCTTGGAGGAGCAAGGCACTTTGTTTTACAGAATGGAAATGAGAGGTGGGATTGTCTGCTTTAGATGTCTTAGTCTGGAAAGGTTGCTTTAATTCTGTTAACCTTTAAGAGAGTAGTTAATATCTAATATTCTTTAATGATAATATGTTGATGCTGTTTCTGGTTGCATAACCTTAACTTTACACTGAATGTTTTGCATGGAGTTTGTACAAGCAGTATGCAGCCTGCTGTATGGCAGAAACAAAAGGGGACATTCCTGTTGTGTTGTGCAGGTTGTTGAAGTTTTGGCCTTTGTCTTTCTTGTGGAGCAAACTCTCAACTTGTGAGCAGCTGGCACACCGCCTGCAGCATCTCCAGGTCATCAGTAGCAACAAGAAGGCTCAAAATCACACCCAGCTAATGAGGTATGGAGTACAGGTAAAGGCATGCACGTCTTAGCTCTAGCCCCATCTCCTCTGGAGAACCCAAACCGTGGATCCAGTGCCTGCTGCAGGGCTCTAACACAACAGCACTACGGGGTCCTCGCTGCACCATGTTGTGTTGCCTTGCTTGCACTTCTCCCTGCAGATCTCTGCTCTGCACTCCGTTTTATGCTGCTTATGCCTTTTGCCAGTTGTATGCCTTTTTCCCTAGCTTGGGAAAGACGACTGGGATAATTGCCCATAAAAAATCTTGTACTGTACCCACGTGTGTAGTGCATTGCTATCAATACTCCCACAAGCTCATTGCTTTCACATTTGTTGCCAAGGTAAACCAAAAACTGCAATCAGTATTCAGTGGCACTTTCCAAAAGAGCAGGAAGGTTTAAATGCTGCCCTCTTTTGCCCACTCTTTTCATGCAGTAAGTGGAGACCAGAGACTCCAACAGCAGTAATGAAGTCAGTGTAACAGAAAAAGCAAGCATGCAGCACAGTGAGTGGAACAGGGAGGGACAGGGAGCTGAGACTGATGTTGAATACCCTATGGCCAGTACACAAGGAGTGTTGTTCTGTGTGCTTCTCTGATCCTGCAGTAATAGACTCCTAGGGAACACTTAAAACGGATTAGTAGATTTGAAGGCCAGAAGTAACTGTGATTGTTTAATCTGGTTTCCTGAATAACTCACATCATGGAATTTCATTCAGAAACTCTAGAAGTGAGGGGCAGTTCAGCAGCCCTTCTGGATATGTTTATGTATCCAGATACATGGTGTATTACATTGACTAGTTGTTCACCTCTAGTCAATGGAAATACCTCTTGGAAAGCCATCAGATCTCAACGTGGATACTCCAAGTAGTGGTGCCCTTAGTATTGTTAAATTCGCACTGATTATACATATACAGTTTGTTTAACATTCCTCTTTGTAGCTTCAACCTTGCTATTCGCTCCCCTTACTAAAAAAAGGTTTCATGGTGTGGCAGGCTCTGAGTGGCTCGGTGTTTGGCCACAGAAGTAGCAGCATATCGGTGAAAGTCAAAAGCACTCTGCACATTGTTTCTTTAGTAAATCGTCCCAGTGTCCCTCGGACATTAAAGATGCTATGTAAGTGAAGCCAACAATTGTCATTGAAACCTTAAGCGCTGTCCTTCCTTTTGCTCTAACATTGTTTCTTTTTATCCTACATTCAGGAAAGCCAACATCTTTGTCTCTCTGCTGATTGATGTGGCTCTGGGGATACTGCTAATGTCCTGGCTGTACAGAAAGAACCGGATCGGTCACCTTGCTGACACGCTTATCCCTGTGGCTGACGTAAGTCTGGCCAGAGCCATTCCTCTTTCAACTTCGGTGGGTACTTACCAGCTCTTGATGCCTGCGGTGGTTGTAAGGAGGCAATGCCTCACACACAAGTTTTTCAGAGAGAGTCCTGTCTGAAGTCATGCAAATTAGGTCTCCTCAAGAACAGTGAAATCTTCAAATCCAGCCTGCTGGGGCTGCTCAAAAGGAACACAGCTCTGCTTTGAGTGTGCAGTGAATAGTAATTAGATGCTTACTGGAGGGCTGTTCTAGCTCCCAAAGTAACAATTATGGCTTGGGCAGAGCTCTGCAGCTGCAGGTTGGAGTGGTTATCAAGTTCACAGAAGTGTCCTCAAGTTGTTCCAAATTAGGCATTTGGAAAAAAGAAAGCTGTAACCTGGGCTGAATCTGATAAACTGCTGAAAAGTCAAACCTGATAAGCATGCAGCTGTGCTTGTGAACAGGAAGTTCATGGGGAAATCCAAAGGCATTAGCTAGTCAGGATGCAAACACCTGAAATCCTAAGAACTGTGGTGTGCAGATGGTAAACTAGGAAAACTTGCTGTGTCCTATGCTTTTCTCAAACAACTCCTCTTGCCCACTGAGATCCCTCAGCATCAGCATAAATTCATGAAGAACAAGTATGACTCATGCTATCCTGCTTTTCTGGTGGCTCATTTTAAGTGCATCACTCCAATATATCTGTTCAGTGGCAGTAAGGAACATATAATGCACTTCAGAGGCTGGAGGCCAGACCATTAATCTAAAGTTAGCTCTGGTTTTAGAGCTTCTGTGTCTTGAGAATACATGTGCAGCCAACGTTGAGCATTGTCATGCAGCTGTACAACCTAATCCTTTCTCTGCCCACTTTTCTTTCATTTCTGGGAGAGAAGATGGGTCTTTCCATTGGTTTCTTTCTGGCAGCTGGAGGACATCCTCTCTTTGCTCTTCGTCAGCTTCTTGGTTGGGAGGCTTTTTATTTTGGTCAGAGAATTCCAGCTGGAATTTATTTTTTACTACTTATCCTGTCTTTCTTGAGAAGAGATCATAGTTCCATTGGCAATGATCTGCTTGGTCCATGTCTAACATTTTCATTGTCACAAGCCATATGTCTCTGATCATTCTTGTACATGCTGTGCTTTCAGAAAGTGTATATGGAGCGTGTATGGAGATCCAGCATAGCTGTGTATCATTATTATTGCTATTTTTGTTATTTTTCATAGTCAAACTTTTAAGGATTGCATGTTTTAAGGATTGCTGAAGACACTATTCAGCAGCAGTGTTGGGGTAGAAAGGACTACATTTCTTCTGCAATACATTTGCTCCTGTAGTATTTGAGCTATAAACTAAAAATCTTTTTGTAAGTCTTATTCCTAAGTCTTTTTTCCCTTACAGATACTTCAGCTGGAAAGGTTTAAGTTCTCTAAAGCTCTCCCTGTGGGATACTGTATGTGTTCAACTCTCAAAAATCTGATTTCTTAACAAGTCTGTAAGGAAGTGGCTTTTGGCTGTGTTCCTATTTGCACAGGTGGCTCCAGGAGGGGTTCCATCTGCCCAGTGTCTTTGGCAGATGGACGCTCTCTGCACTCAAGGTGTGTCTGATCCCAGCACCTGTCCTGGACAGGCTTGCTTATGAGAGTTGCTCATTCATTCCTGTTTTCAAAAATGTAGCTCATCTGTCACTCCACTGGCATATCATAGTGTCAGTTATTTTCATCAGGTCTCCTACATGTGCAGACTTCATTACCTCAGTATCACCAAGAGTTGTTTACTTACTTTGCTGCGAGTGTTAACTCCCCCTTGAATGGGTCGCGTGGTAGTCAGTTTGTGCCTTTCTTCTCTGCAATATCACCAAGCTTATCAGTTCAGGCCACTTATAACTCCTTCTTACTTTCTAGCATTACTTTCTTCTTTCAGGCTTATTAGATTGTGGATGTAAAATCGTTTGGAGTCCTTTTACTGCCTTTGGTGGGCATTGATTTGTGTGCATTATGTGCAGGCCTTAACAGATGGAGTTTTGAGTGATCCCGAAATATACCAATGACTTCAGCATGTGGTGTGCAAGCCAGCACCACTTCTTTTCCAGTATGACAGCAAAGTCTCCTCTTAGCCATTCAACAGTAGGTTTCCACTTTGCTGCTGAGTGTCCATCTGGTACGCATTATTCCCATCACTTGGGCTTTCTCAAGTGCTTGTGTTGCCAAATTCAGTAATGCATACTTTACCATGTGCAGAGTGAGTTACTTTTTCTTCCCTGATGCTCCTTGCTACTCTGCTTTCGATGTGCCCCAGATGTGATGATAGCATTGACCTTCTAACATCTCTGTATCTGCTAGTAAACAGAACATTATATGTATTTTAATAATCTTCTCATACTATGTGTATATGTAGAACCTTATTCTAACCTTATGGCTTTGACTGATTTTAATATTAACAAACTAATCTTCTATAATGTATGACCTTATTGGTTTGATTGATTGATTTTAATATTCACAAACTTTTAGCTGTCTAGGGGCTGAAAACAGTGTGTTTTTTTTCCTAGTAAAGATCTTTCTGGAAAGAAGCAGGTGCAGGTAGGTTATTTTGACTCTCAACAATAGCCAGGGTCAGTAGCTCAGCCTGCTGACGTGAGGATCAAGCCGCGTTCCCTAACCATCATTCGTCATCCCCTGATATAATGGTTCTCAGATCAGCACTTAGCTAGCAATTGTTGATGATGCACAAGACATCATTGACTGCAGTTCCCACTTTCACAGCTTGATGAGCTGTGCTGTGCTGACTGTAATAACAAGTTGCTTTTGTCGGTAAATGAAGCAGATGTGATTCAGACACCTAGGGAGTAACTGGGAAGTAGCTGTATGCAATATGAAGGACTGATTTTAGAGCAGGCTTTCAAAACCAAGGATATGGAAAATGTGAATAATCTTCTCTGTAGGTGCCCTCATAACTCCTACCCTCCTCCTTCCTCTCACTCCCACCAGGCTTCCCAACGTCAGTCCTTGTTTTTTCCTTCCACAAAAATACCCAATTCAAAGTGCTACATTTTTCCATTTTGCTTTTCAAGACGAAGAACTGTTTACAAACCCTCTTCCCCCCCTCCCCCGCCCACCCTTCACCTCTTGCATCCTGGCTGTGTTCTCTTTTCCTTAAGCTGTAATCCCTTTGAAACATGTAAATGTTTATCACAGATTGTGCCTCCAAAAATATTACTGGGGCTTAGAGATAATTGGATGTAAGTTCCTATTCAGTTATGTTCTCTAATCCGTAAAGAAAGCCAGCAGAGAGGACACTGCCTAGAAAATATTCTTAGAAGTTAATTTGTGAGGTCACAGGTAGGTGCCCGGTAGGGAGTGCTTTGGCTCTGCTTGCTCTGACTTGCGCTAGATGCTCCGCTCAGGAAGTTTGCACTGCACTTCCCAGTGCCCGCGGTGCCCACCCTCAGTGGGCTGTGTGTGTTTCTCCATCAATGTCACAGCACCATTAGACACTGCATATGGAGACAAGCAAGAAGAACATGGCTGTAAAGAAAATATTTCCACTGTCACCTCATCTAAACCATGTTAGCTTTAGTCTCTGGTTTGGTGATGTCCTTACACCCCTTTATGAAACCACTTCCATGTAATTCACTGTGTCTTATTTATTAATATTGGTCACATTCAGTATGTATGACTGCAACAAGAGGATTAGACTCCCAGTCACCTTTTCTGATTCTGCTTGCTATTGATCAGTCCTAAAATATCTGGCTGCAAAACAACTTGCAAGGTTATGCCTTAGGACTATGTTTTGAAATGCTTTGCCCAGCTAAATAACAGCGAGCTAGGGCACCTTCCCAGAGCTACATGTCCCTGTCAGAATTTAGTGGCACCTCTGAAACTGGAAGCCTCCAGAAGTACTCAATGCTGGAAAACAGCTTTGCTGAAGGACTGCTTTCAAGCATTTAAATATTTCATTAAAATCCCCAAATGCTTTTTCTAAGTTACAAATCCAACACTTTAAATATTAAAACTAGTCTATTTATAAAGTAGCTAACAGTTCTCAGCATTGGAGGTAAGATCCATGGGTTCAAATCAGTTCTGACTTGCAGTGAGATATTTTAAGGGACATTTGAGACACAGGGAAAATGAATGAAATAAAAAGGCATTCTTGTTGTTAAGGGGATTTTTGGATAAATTGAAGGTGGACCTCTGAATTTTGCCACTACACTAAAAGTGAATGCTTACAAACCCATTTTGCAATGATCCAGTTGGTTAATAAAATATAATCATTCCTTGGAAAACATTTCCTGTTAGGGAAACTGTCCTTTGAATGACAGGTAAAGTAGGCTATAGCACATCAGCTTCAGGCAGCATGTCTTGATTCTTCCGCACACGCACAATTTGCACTGCAACTCGCATGGTCTTGGTTATAATTGGGATTTTCAGAGGTGGAAGGCTTTACTCACAATGTCTGCTCAAGCGGAACAATGTGCAAGGTCACTTCTTCCCCACCTGTTTGCTGGAGGTTACCACTCTCAGCTACCTCAGTTCACAACCTGGTAAACAAACTTCACTGTCGATTTCAGCTTAGGTGAGTAGTTCAGGTGCACTCTGCTGAGGAGCAGAGCTGCACCATCTTCTGCCCTACCTACTGCAGGCAAAGTAGTGTGGTGTAGAGAGAAAATGAGTAAATAATTTGGGATTAAATCACCAGAAATTGCTAGTCAAAGCCCTCAGCGATTTGGGAACGAACTCCCTCGGCTTTGTTCTCAGTGATTCGGAGGGCTTCTTTTTTCCTGGGATGCCATGGGTATCTCTCCATGAAGCCTGCAAGACAGACATAGGCAAGATCAGTGCTGTACACCATGGTTGATCTTGCCTAGCGCACCACAGAGTAGAAAGAAAGTTTGTTTATATATGAAGTATGTTTACATAATTGTGTTTTCTAGCCTGTTGTAAACACATACAGGTTATTTCATTGTAAAATTTGCCTGTTTTGTCTATGAGCACACAGCCATCTTGCCCCATTACAGATCCTGATTGCTTTCCCCATAGTTAGATTACTGTCTCAGTTCTGACTTTTCAGTCATCTGTCCAATGAAGTTGGTTTGTGCACCAGCATTTGCCATCTATTTCAAGAATGCTCATTACACCAAGAAATCAGACTGCAAGTCTACCAGACATGTCCGTGAGCAACCACTAGGTTCATGTTCCCAGCACTGAGACCATTTAAGCAGCTCAGCTTCCTCTCTGCTGTTATATTTAGGTTCAGTAAACAGTCATTTTCCAATTTGTGCATTTCTGATTTAACTAGCTGTCTGTAAAGCAGTCGTTTGGATTTTTTTTCCCTATAGTTTTGAACGGTGTGGTGAGAATACTTGGGGGGAGGGTAGCATGCAGTACACTGGACTTATTCGATGTGCTAGCGGTCTTTTATCTCAGGTTGCTTACATGCTTGCTTCCATGTGTTTGTAGCATGTAGCTGAAGAGCTCCAGGACCTGCTCCAGTGGCTAATGGGAGCGCCAGCTGGACTGAAAATGAACCGAGCTTTGGATCAGGTGTTGGGCCGTTTCTTCCTTTACCACATCCATCTTTGGATTAGTAAGTGCAATTGTTTAACTTTTCAGCCTCCCTTTTCATCTCTTCCCTCCTTTGAGTGCTTAGTGTTTGCCTAGAGGATAATAATGAATCAAAATGCACTACTGCAAGTACAAACTTGCCTGTGAGTCTTCCTGCTGTGAGAACTCAAGCCAAAGTTGGATTCCCACACCAGGAAGTCATGCATATTAAATAAAGTGCTTGTCCTGGTGCTTTGCAAGAAGTGCAAGTCACAACGGAGCTGGATTACTTGGTGCCATTAGTGGTGAGTGTCTAAGGGAAGGTTTCAGGTCTTATGTAGGCTTTGCCCTGTAAGAGGCAGTTGATAGGATAGGGAAGAGAAGTGTGCTCTTGGGATGCAAACACAAACCCTGCCCTGCCACTGACTTCAGCTTAATGCCCAGTTTTTTAGAGCTTTTCTTTATGTGCTCCCTATTTGAAATAACACACCCTTGTTATCCTTGATAAGTGCCTTGATGAAGGAAAGTAGTCATGGTGGGAATTAACTCCTTAGTTATTATACTGACTTAGTCTGCTTGCCAATCAAGTAAGTGACTTTGCTCCACTTCAGTGATGAAAGATGCTGTGTGTCTCCAGAGTGTTTTGTTTCACAAAATTCATTAATTCATTTGGGATGTTTTTAGTGGGAATAGGAAGAAAAGGAGATGGCTTCAGTAAAGCTTGACATGTGCAGTTAAAAATGTAATTAGGAACCTGGACACAAATCTAAAAACGTAAACCCTAAGTGGAGCAAGGTGACTACTCTGTTCAAACTTAGCCCGTTCTCCCCTTCCTCACAGAGCTGCCACACTTGAACACAAACCTAGGGGGAAAGAGAGCTTTTGTTGGTCCTCCTAAGCAGAAGATGGCCATCTAGAGGAATTTTCCAGTTTCACTTCTGTGTTTTTGTGGCTATGATTTCTGGAGCAATGTTTGAACAGAAGGGAGAAACAGGACAAGGAGAAAATTAGTCTTTTGAGGGTGTCAACAGGAAGGTGTCTCAGTCAAATACTGACACTGCAATGTCCACTAGGCTACATTCACCTAATGTCCCCGTTCATTGAGATGATCCTCTGGTATGTTGGTCTGTCGGCTTGTCTGGGCCTGACTGTGGCTCTCTGCATCCTCTCTGACATCGTTGCGCTTCTGACCTTCCACATCTACTGCTTCTATGTCTATGGAGCAAGGTGAGTTGATCTCTCTTGGTTATGTCTTGGGTTTGTTTGTAGAGAAAGTCCAATGAACATTCAGGGCCCATCATTATTCTGTGGAGTACTGCACCTAACAGCTGTCTACTGTGGCAGGTGTTGATTACTGATGGAGTCAAAGCCTCTTGCTAAAACCAAATGGACCCTCAAAATAAAAAAAAATAGAAAGGCACTAGCAAAAAGCAGGTACTGGGAATACCTGGGGCCACTGTGGCTTGATTCCTCACCAAAGAATCCACAAAACCTAAACTTTAATATATCAAATCTTTGAGACAATTAATCATCTGATCCCAGGCCCAGGTATCGTATTGGGTACATTCAGTCCTGGTATGGTTCTCTTGAATTCACAGTTTAAGCCAGCAATAAATTTATTGCATTCTTTTATGCATGTAGAAATGATAGTGACAGCAGTGCAAGCAATCCATCTTTCAGTTCTTGTGTATTTTTAAATATTTACCTATTGTGGTAGTGAGCTGGAAAAATAAAACTACATGACAGGTAGAGGTCAAGTTCACCCCATCCCTTTGATTTAAGCTCTCATAGTTCTCTTCAGTGGCACCCCACTCAGTAGTTTTCAGGGGAACTAGAGGACAGGAGGAAGGGAAACCCTTGTTCTTCTGGGGAAGCCCGGAAGACCCTGCCTCTGCCTGTCCTCAGGGATTCTTATCTGCATCATGGAGCCCAGATGGCAGCTTTGGGGTTACAGCATGGCTGTGACACCGTCCCGGATGCGTTGTCTGGACCTACTGGAGGGCCCCACTGCCTGAGAACCAGGCAGAGGCTCTGAGGGACCGTGTGGGAGTGCAAAGGGCTTTGGGGCACATCCTGTGCTGGGCACATTGGGGTTACTGTGCAAACAGTGCCTGCCAACGTGCTCTGTTCCTGCCCTCCATTAACAAGTGCTGCAGCAAGGCATTGTGCAGTCCGCTGGAGAATAGCTGCTCTTGCCGAGGAGATGAGAGACAAGGTAATGAATAAAGGATCCTTTGGCTTATAAAGTACAGAACTCCTGCCGTTCCTCCCCAGGCTGTGGGCAGAGGGCTTCACATTGCAAACAACAGAAGAAATAGTAGAACTTCAGTTACATGTAGTTTAGGGAATGGTTATATTAAGATATGATTGATGAATCAGTTCTGTTGTGAATGTAGGGCTTACACCTAAAATCAGTAATGCCAATAATTTAGAGTTTCTTCGCAACACCTCTAGTGTACTGGAATTTCTGTTTGGGGCTGTGAAGAGTGGCCTTGGTCCCTTCCAGCTGTGAGCGGAAACAGGAAAAACATTTTCTCTGCTGATTGCTTTTCCCTTGTGAGCTGTAGGGACGAGTCTACCAGCCTGGGCTGTCTGTTAGAAGTATAGACCAGCTATTTGTTATCTTGCCACTGGCACCAAACTGTCCCTGCTGTGCCAGGTGCCCCTCACGGAGACTCAGGAGGGGGTACAGTCACCCACACCAGCACAATCACCACAGCACCTTGCGTTCATGCAGCTGGTGGAACAAATCGCTGATCAAGTCTGAGCTCCCCTTCTGAAACAAACTGCAGTGAAACAAGAGTGGGCATGTCTGTGCAAGCAGCAGCGAAGGTGGGGCAGGTGCTCTATCAGGTCCACACGCACGGTGTCATGCCGGGATGCATGGGCGAGCGGGCAGGGACAGCCTTCAGAGTGCACACCGCGGCAGGTGTGCACCAGCAAGCTGGAGGAGTCCTCCTGGGCACCCTCTGGCCCAGAGATGAGTGCACTGAGCTGTCCCTGCCAGTCTGGGGCACCCTGCCAATTCCTTGAAGCAGCTGGTGTTCCTCAAACCAGATTCCTCCCTGGGATAAGACTCCTTGCCACTGCTTTCACAACAATGTCTTGAAGTTCTGTGCAGCCTCTGCGCTTTAAGTAGGCTGGTTAACCAGTCTGGCTCCTGTAGGTCAGGTTCTCTCAAGCTCTGTTCTGCCCCGCAGGTTGGCTCTGTCCCCCTTCCTTACATTCCTGTGTGTCAGACACTGCTGCCCAGGGCTCTTCGTGCCTCTTCTCCCTTCCAGGAGCTCTTTCTTCCTCTGTGTTGTTTTGTAGATGTCTCTGTTTCCCACCTCTTATCACCTGAAGCCTCTCTCACCGTTGCCATTTTCCTTGGGTAGCTCCAAGAGTCGTAGCACCAAGTTGCGAAAGCCAGATGAAAGGATGCGGTAGGTGCCACCAGTCATTTAGTTGATTTCTTCCCACTCTTTTGGATGAAGGGCAGGGGCTCCAGTCTTATCCCTTGCCTCTGTGCTACAGAGGCAAAATTGAATTGTATTGATTTGTGTGTGAGGAATAAGGCCTTGGCCACTCCTGCCATGGAAAGGGTGTGAAGTGAGGGCAACAGGGCAGGTCAGAACCGGAGAGACTGAGGTGGGCTCAGGAGAATAAACTTG
Source organism: Chauna torquata (assembly GCA_013399475.1). NCBI lineage: Eukaryota > Metazoa > Chordata > Aves > Anseriformes > Anhimidae > Chauna > Chauna torquata. The sequence continues at coordinate 68,424 of VXAL01006475.1, read as the reverse complement.
CTGCTCCTTCTGCTGCAGGGAGGGCGGTGGCGTGGGGCTGGCGATGGCTGCTGCTCATAGTGGCCTCCCTCCAGCAGCAGTTGCCACTTCACATATGCCAGCCTCTTCAACAGGAGCAGAAATCAAGAGCCTTGCCATAGCCACAGGGCATGGCATGGCGATTGCCCTCCAGTGGTCCAGAGCTGTCTGCAGCAGCCTGCCTTGCCCAAGCCAGGGGCCAGCCCCAGGACGGTTGAGTGGGCAATTAGCATTTTATCTGCGTCATTCTCAGGCTGATTTTGCCGCCCCGAGTTCTGTGGCATCAGTAAGCGAGTGGGCGCAGGGGTGTAGCGATGACAGCTGTTTTGTGTTGAAGCTCGGGAACTCGCAGCTAACGCGCAGCGTCTTCTTTTTGCTCAGGCTCTACTGCCTGAAGATTTACGGCCTGTCATCTCTCTGGCGCCTGTTCCGTGGGAAGAAGTGGAATGTCCTCCGGCAGCGGGTGGATTCCTGCTCCTACGACTTGGACCAGGTATTGCTACAGCACCAGGGGCTTACTGCAGGGCACTGCCTGCAGGCAATGCGATCCTAGTCTGCTTCGGTTAATATTGAGAGAGAAGCCACAGGAGGCTCCGTGGTGCCCAAAACAAGCGCATGCTGCAGCACTACATCCTCTTCAAAGAAACCCTGGGCTCTGCAGCACCCCTGCACTTCTCCGCGTGCTCGGGGGGCTACATCCGGCCTGGTGAGCTTCAGTGGGTGCTGCAGATGCTCACAGTGCGCATGGGGAGGGAGGTGATTTAAGAAGTAGTGCCCAGCAGTGTTGCCGTAGGAACAGACTTGCCAGCGTTTCTATTAAAAGGCCCCGTTTCATTCACGTTGCGCTGGAGCCTGGCCCACACGTTCTCACTCAAACAGCAGAGGCCGTTTTTTTTTTTTGTCAAACACCGTGACCTCTTCTGAAATTCTGAGATGCGATATTGAAAGTTCAGCAGAGCCTGTCTATGCCACACCTGCTCTTGCAAAGATCACTAAAATAAATAATATTTGGTAACTTCCAGGGCCAGCGCCTCTCTCTGCATTGCGACAGAGGCTTGAGCTTCTCGCACCGCAGTAGAGGAGCTATTTTTCTTTTTCTTTGGTGAAGGAAAAGTAAGAGCCTCAGTGTCAGGATGACTGTTTACGTCAGGACTCTGCCCCTGTGTACTTTGAGGAGAATTGGTTTGGCACTTCAGGCTTCATCCTGCTGCTCCAGAGGCCAGTGGGAATTCTGTCGTTGGCCTGAGTGGGACGAGACACTCAAAGCTGACCTTAAAAGACTTCTAGAGGTGTTAAGCAACTGCAGTGGAGTGACGGAGGAGGGGAGAAACAACTGCTGTGAAGAGGATGAGTTGGGTTGTGGTCTATTTCTGGTTACGTGCATAAAGCTGGGACGTTGATCCACCTCTGCGACAGGAGTGTCTGGGTTATTTTCTTTCGTAACATGCCGTGGCCGTGTTCTCTTCCTGCAGAAATGGCAGTGCCCTGTGTTCCTGAGTCCTCTCTATTCTGGAAGTGGTGACTGAGAATTGAAGAGTCAGATCCTTATTTGTCATAAATCTGTATTTCTCTATTCATTCGAGTTGGAATTAGGCATATGCCAGCTGGGATAGAAATAACTTGTTCTGTGGGCAGTGGAGCTAATGACACCTGCTTTGCTATGGATTTTTCTCCTTTATCTCTAAATATTTTACCCCATACTCAGTAACTCTAACTTCTTTCTCTCTCCCAATTTCCCACTGAGCAAGACGCTGAAGTCCTGTGGCTGCGCTGGAACTGCAGGCATGCAGACTGGCCAGCCAGCTACTGCCTGTTGGAGCCAGCTCTCCTAAAAAAAGGAGGAACAAAAATGCTTCTCAAACTCCTATAAAAATCCCTACCAAATTTCTACTTCTTTGTACCTTTCCACCTTTTTCTGGTGAAAACTGACTAATGGCTTTAAAACTTACAGGGGTAGGGGGTGGACAAACAGCATGATCATATAAGCCTTGTTTTCTAAGGAAGCCAGCCTAAAATAGGAAATTTTGAGCATTGTCTGTAAAGGAAAAAGCGCTGTCAGGATCCAGCTTATTTCTCTTTCTAAACGTAGTCATGTAGAAGATAGCCTTCAAAAAAGGCCCCAGAAGAGAAGAAATACTGAAAATATCCAAGGTAACAGAATTATTCACGTAGGGGATTAAAAAAAAAAAGTTAAGAATCTTGCAAACTCTCATTGATTTACCATTTCCTATTCTTTTATTTCTATTTTATTTTACTTTGCCATTGCTCTGCTAATGATTGTTTGTGTTTCTTTTTCCCCTAGTTATTTATTGGCACATTGCTATTTACAATCTTGCTGTTCCTCCTGCCTACGACTGCACTGTATTATTTGGTGTTTACCCTGGTAAGATTTAACCCTTGAAGCTAATGATATAATGTCTTCTGAGTTTTTTTTTAAAAAAAAAAAGGTTTCCTAGTCATTTACTGTCATCCACAAAGAAAATACAAGATTTGTCTGAGTGTCCAGGAAGGGTTCTCACACAGCCCATGTAGGCCAAGCGAGTGGAATTCAGGATACGTGTCTGTGTTTCTCCAGAGGGAATTCCCAGCAAATCCAGGTCAGCAGGACATGCTGTTCCCTCGTCTTCTTTCACTGAGAAGTTATTTTTAATTTTTCCGTGCCATGTCTGGGGACCCCTTTAGTTTGATCCAGAACACCTTCTTCAAGAAGTTAACCTGCTGTGTTAAATGCTCTCAGCCAGGCTTTGCTGAGAGGGTTGGACTTCCTTATTTTTCTTTTCTTACCCCAATACAACCAGTCCTATCTGCAACCTGCCTGAAGCAAAATTTTCCACAGACAGTGACCTTCATATGATTTCAACATCTTTTATGAGCCCTCTCTTCTCAGATGAGCTTGACAGCAAAATAAATGCAGTCTGACAAAAGGAGGTGCTTCAGTCATGGGGTACTAAGCAGGAAGCTCACATTTGGCTGCTTTGCTCTTGCTTAAATGCTCTACGTGGGGTTTCTTCGGGCAGAAATAAGCTACTTCAGTTCACTGCTGGAGAGAGGGAGATGTGTATTCACTGATACACAGCAATGGAGTTCACTGGAAATGGAAGCCTGAATTCTCCCCGTTAGACTATGCATGTTGAAAGTAGTATAGCTCTCGTGTCCTTGCAGGTCATAGCCTCTACAACCACGAGGCTTCGTTACAGTTACACCCTTGAGCTGAGATGGTCAAGGAACCTCATGCAGGGGCTGGATGCCTAGCGCTTCTAGACATCAAACCCGCCTTGGGAGGCTTTAGCTTACACACAACGTCACACTGCAGATCAAGTCATGAATTTGCAAGGGGTGTATCTCGTGTTTCTCCTAGCTTTGTTTATTAAACTGTTTTTCTGTAGCTCCGTTTGCTGGTGGTGATTGTGCAAGGCCTGATACACTTGCTAGTTGACCTGGTTGACTCTCTGCCTCTTTATTCAATCATCCTTCGGCTCTGCAGATCCTACAGACTTGCAGGTAAGTCCTTCAGCACTGCATATGCAAAAGTTCAGGGATTTTGCATTATGCATTTCATTTTGATGCAATGGGTCGCTTCTGAATAAAAAGATGCAGAGGGCTGGGAAAGAACCCAAGGCATAAGTCATGCAGTTGTCTGTACTGTTAACTAGTTACTGCAAGGAGCAGGATGAGGATGTCGGTGGAAAGACATTTGATACTGAATGAGAATCAGGAGAACCTTTACAAAGCCTGTGATAACTAAAAGCGACACCCAAGGAAACACCATTTAAATCAGTTCATTTTTTTGATTCCAGTTCAAGCATACCAGGTCAGGTAAAACTTCTGAGAGTTAAACAAGCTGTTAACCTTGGGATTTTTGACTGCGAAACAAATTGCAAAAGTACTTGGAAAATCTGCTCTTTCAATGGAGTGGATTGACAGAGGATGTGAATCAATGGAGCTCCAGTTCTCTGCTGACTTTACTAATTGAAGTCCTGAACTGAGATGGTTGGTTCAATTTCAGAGCTCTGGGGAGGTTTCAGGTAATCATTCCCTTTCTGAGATTAACCTGTCACCATTTTGAAACTATTTATTGTTGTTCTCCTTTTGACAACGATGAGCCATGCATGGTTAGTATCAGAGTAAAGGATCATTTTGAAATGGATTTAACTTTCAGTCGATATGGTTAATCCAGTTAAAATCAGGCCAGTCTAAATCATTATCTCCCGTCCATTTAAAGAGCATGCAGCAGGAATTTTAAAAATAAGAAAAACCTTGGTCATCACCAAACCAAGGCTAGTTACCAAAAGCAAAGGAAGCCTGAGGGAACTGGTAACAGCTCTGTATGTTGGAGTGGTGCCAGGTTTGATTTCAGGAAGGTAGAGCTGAGTGATGTTACAAAGCTGTTGCTTTTCCATGTGTGCTTTCAGCAAGTTCCTATGAATTTCCTGGCAGAAACTTCTTAACCCTTCAGGGTTGTCTTTGGAGAACAGGAAATGCTGCTTGAAGAAAACTGACAGCAGGTCGTAGGGTAGAAGGAGATCTTGTTGCCACTGAGAGATGTAAGCCCATATACGCCCATCAGTCTTGGGTTCTCAGTTTTGTTCAGCCAGCTGCCCTCCACCCAGGCAGAGGATTGTCTGCTCAGTTGTTTGTTACCTGACTTTCACTGCTGGCTATTTGTTTGCTCCTCTTAAGCGTTTTAAGAAAGAGAACACTGCAATACCGTGCTGCCTGCTAGATGAAGAGGCATCTCTGAGAATTTCTGCAGCCTGTGTTCCTGCCCCAGAGTAAAAACATGTCATTGGAGTGGTGACAGATGGAGCAGTTGAATCAAATTCAAAGGACTATAGAGAGTACACATCACTTGATGTCCCCACTGCTTAAGTTTTGCCTCCCTTTTCAGACTCAGATAAGAAGTCTTCTGGTGTATGTTATGGCAGCTGATTTTACAAGCACCATCATGATGGTTCTACCAACACGAAAGGATTGCTTTTCCTCTCAGCAAGGGTTTAGTGCAGTGTTTTAGATCATCTCAGTTCAGTACTGGCATCTGGCCTCCGAGTTCCTTGACTCAGCTTCTGAATTGACAAAATGTTTTATTGGTGAAGCCTGGGCCAAGATAGATGAACGATCCTTCCACGCACCAGAAACGAAATCCATGTTTTCTTTCCTCTTGTAATGTGAAATACTTTGGATTTTAAAAAGTCATTGCAAATATATCAAAGCTGATATCCTCTATGCAAGAGTCTGACGGCCCAATGTCAGCTCAAGGGATGCCACCTTGGCTGGGATGGATACACTGTGATGTCGATTTAGAGTGTGAAGTAAGGCGTAGCAGTGAGGTCCAGGGGTCTCAGACTGCCCCACACCCGTCACCATTGTGCTGTTTGATTGTAAACAGGTCAGTTCATTTTCTTTGTACTTCTCTTTCCCACTTGCCCAATGCCGGTTCACATCACAAACTTTGGGGCAAGCTCTGTCATTCTCAGCGTGGCTCTGTAGGTCCTGTATTGGTGGTGCCTCTGTAATTACAGGAACACAAACAAGCATTAAGCTTGCTTTACTGCACTGTCATGTGAAACAAAGCAAATGAAGTCATGTCCTTACCTCTCGTGTGCCGTTGGTGATGCCTGTGTACAAAAAATACTGAACCCTGAGCTCTGGAGTTGGCCGGCAGTTACAGAGGGTAGTTGAGGGTTCTCTGCTGGAGAAGAAGAGTAGATCTGACGTAGGCTGAACCTTCCTGCTTTGTCTGTGAAATGAATTGCTCAGAGACTTCTGAGCATTATAGTAGTCTATAGTCATTCTAAAATAAATTTGTTTGTATTTTCTTAGAAAGTTTGAAGTTTAAGACTCTTGAACAATTAAATAATGTAATCGAGAGATTGTTAGTTTGCATCTGTAGAAGGGGAGTGTGTGGCCATGTCTCAGAGAAACAGCATTTGCTGGTCTAATGGACTGGTCTTAGAACAAGGCTCCAGAGTGCTAGACCACCCACCTGAAACTTCAGTGCCCACTTGTTTCTATCTCTGACAAATTGCCTGCCTGAAAAGAAGTTTCTGGAATTCCTCAGACACTTCCTCTTAGCCAAAACTCAATGAATCACTTTGAAGACTTTTTCTCTTCCAGCACATTTACTTGTTGAGACTCAGGGTACTCAAACATCTTTTTGAAGCCGTTGGGGGAGCCCAGGTTTCAATATAACCCAGCAAAACACAGATAATTCCTCCCTGCTCTATACAAAAAAGGCTTTATGATTTGGGAAGAGCGCTCTGCTAGACAACAGCATTCTCTCCCAGAAGGAGGAATAAACTGTATAATTGCAATTAATTCAAAGCTTAAGGGAGAAGAGAAACTGTTTCATTTTTTAAATATGTAAGAGTCATATAGGTACTGTAGTGACAGGGCCTACACAGCTGAAGAGTTTTATTTCTGTTTGTACTCCTGAGTCACTGTTTGATCTGTGGCAGATCACTTCATTACTGTGGCCTCATCTTCTCACCTGTAGAAAGGAATAAAAGGGGCACACTTGGCTGGTGCAGGTATGCTGAAGATGGATTGATTTTATTTCTGTGAAGTGATTTGCGATCTTTCAAGAAGATCGAAATACCTCTCTAGTCCTAATTGCTATCTTTCTTTGAAACATTGCATTAAATGTTCATGTGCAGCATGTCACCATTGGAATCCAAAACCTTTCATATTTATCTTTAAAGTATTGGGATTGTAGTAAGTCCAAGAGGGAATATAAAGTGGCAGGTTTGATGGGGTTAGTAGTCTGTTAAAAACATATGAATGCTGGGGTTAATAGGCAGTGGTTGCTTTGAAATGTTTGCAGTGCCTGTACGCCAGCCACTTTCCTCCCTTAGTCTGAAAGAGAAAGATTTACATGTGCTGTATCCCCATGAGCACAAATTAAAGGTGATCTCTGTCTCTTGTTAACAGGAAGTTCCCATTCTGATGGAAGTTTGGGAACAGAGGCAGATTACTGCAGTCCCTGTCATCATCAGTGCTGGCTGTCTGATTTCTGGGCTTTGTGCTTTCTTCAGGACTGCGTTTTAAGCCTGAAAGTCAGACGGCTGGTTTTAATGGAGCTAAAAGAAACACATCCTTTGTCATTATGCTTTAAACCATTCTAGAGAGAATCTGTGTTTCCTGTTGAAAATTGGTAAGGGTTCACAAATTAAGAAAGGTTGAAAACTCTGTTTCTAGGAAATCAGTACTCAGCCAACAGAGCTGAACAGCAAATGGCATGAGCTTTTTTCCAGCATGGATTTGGTTTCCTTGTTCTGTTTCTTTTCAGCTGGTGTGAAGTTCAGAGTCCTTGAACAGCAGGACGGAAAACCACTTCGACTCCTTATGCAGGTGAGCCGCTTGTGCCCTCAGTGACACTTTCTGCTGTAAGCATCCCCTCTGACTGACCCCAAGATCTTTCTCTCTTCTAGAGTTCTGAACTGGTCCCATGACTTGGTATCTTTTTTTATAAAGTTCCCACTTAAAAGATTTCAGCTGTGAAATGCTGAAACAAGGCAAATACTTTTCACATTGCAATGACTGGCTGCTGCTTTCTGTTCTTCTTAATACCCTGCTTGACTCCTCAGTTTAGAGAAAATGCAGCGTCCTGTGTGATGTGAAATGAAATGTGAAAGTTGTGAGAAACATGCAGCTTTGTTACTTCTGTAATTAAAACTTCATGCCAGTGTCACTGCACTTCCTGGCTGTATGCAGCTGCACCTTCATAACTGCTGAACACTGAGAGAAGCAAAAGAAGGCAGCTAAACCATCCAGAATGAAAGATAGTTAAGGGCTAGTAGAAGGTTTTCCCTTCCAGATGTGTTGAAAAGTCATAGCTGTTCCGTGATGCAGTCAGGCTGAGTGGGTAGGTGAAGTTGAGGGGGGAAAGGCCTCCTGTTATTCTCCTGAGTTGACTCTGGCATAGGAAAAGGTTACCTGTGCTTTTGTAAGACTATATTTCCATACTCTGTCGCCAGAGATAATAAAGCAATTTTTTTTTCTGAAAAGCAATGATGTGATGGTAGCAGCGAAGTTGTCATTATGCTTTCAGGAGTGATTGTGAAACTCCCGTTTCCTGACTTTGCAGGAGTACTGCCATATCCCAGCGTCGCTTTTCTTGTTCTTTGCATCCTAGGAGGAAAGTCTGCAAGTCAGCGTATAGAAGTTATTAAAAAAAAAATGCACACTGTGGGAACATGTGGGAAGGAATTCACCATGGCTTCCCAGTTCTTTTGCTTTTTCCATCACCAGTCCAGCCCCTGCCCTATTTCAGCAGAGGTCAGATCAGCACAGAACTGGCACATCAGCTAGCAGCAATTCAAAAGGGAATCCCTTCAGCAGATGTCTTCTGGGGCAAAACTAGCATTTTCAAAGCTAGCTGTCTTCCTACTTCCTCAGTTTCAGTAGGACGGTGGTATAAGAACCAAAATCTGTCATTCTCCATGCCCAGAAGAGTCCATTAAAAGGAAACTGTGGACACCAGTGGTGAAGCACAGGAGCAGCTGAGCAGACAGTTTGGCACCAGTATGTTTGTGAGCCAAGGTGGATAGCTTCTCCAGAGGAAAAATATCAGGACTTAGAGACAGAGCAGAGGCAGTGAGTCATATGATTATGATGAATTTTCCTTGGACCACTGCAAAAAGATCCTTTTGCTATCTAGAATATAGCATAAGTCATCTTATCAAGAGGAAGAAGTGCTTTAGTGGATGTCTCTTTTGGCCTTCTGCTCAAATAATAATGAGCACAGTGTCAGTAAAGGCACTTTTTTGCTCTCTTTGTGCTGGTGGAAATGAAAAATGGGCTTGTGTCAGAAATTCTGCTGAATATACCACTTTCTGATAGGTCTTATGAGAGGAAAATCTAAAAAGCCTATTTTTAAGTGACATGGCAAAATTCTTATCTATGGTACATGATGATGTTCCTTTCTAGAAATTTCACAGTGGCTTTGTCCCCTCCTCATATGGTGGCCCTCCGGAGGCATGCTTGATGGCAGCAGGGTTGTATGCATGTAACCATGCCCAAAATAAGCTATAGGCGACTGATACATTCACAGCTGCCCTTTGGGGCACTGGTAATGGATTAGAAATCAATAATACTGATTTTGAGTATTCATGTTCAGCTTGGGGTTCAGCCAAGTGATTATTTTTATTTTTAAGGCAGTGTCACTGGAATGTAAAGTCCAGACACAGGCAGGCAAAGGTTGAGGGATGATGTTTCCATTCCAAATGCTACTTAATTTCTCCAGGAAGTCTTACATAGTTCAGTATTTTCATTAATTAAGTGTTTAAAATCATTCATTTTGGTACAAAGAAGAAATACTTCTGGCAGCGTGGCTCAGCTGACTGATAGCCCCGTGAAAAGACACCATGTGTTTAATTCATCTGTATACTTTCTGCCAGAAATGTTGTCTTTCACAGCAATTGCTTTGAAAAGGGTTAAGCGAAAGAGGAAAGGAAAAGGGAACAGCTCCATTATGAAACAAAGGATGCATATTATATCAGGGTATAATATAACTTTGAACGACAGAAATTGCATAAAAGGAACTCATATTGCCACTTCCCTAATTAACAGTTGCTTTTGTTTTGCTTGTTTGTTTCCATTTATAATAGGAGAGACAGAAACATATATTGTGCTGGGCTTAAAATGATCTCTTGTTACTTCTCAGTAGGCAAGTGTTACCACTCAGTATCATCACTCTGCCCAGGGATGATTTTCAAGGAGAAACGTTGTGTCCAAACCCTCCAGCCCACACAGCTAATAGCCAGAGGCAGGTACACTGTGCATCTCCCCTGTGTGGAGCAGCAGTTCCTGTCCTCCTCCAGTATATTTTCACTTAAAACATACTGTTTTGTGTAGAGCTGAGGAAACAGGCAGAAATAGTTACTCAAGTTTTACTGGTTTTGGTGGTGGGGGGTGTTTAGTTTGTTTTTTTTTTTTTTTTTTTAAGCTAACTGTCTGTGACCACAATGTGATTAGGTTGGTTATAGTCATGCATAACGTCCAATAAATGCTGTGGTCAGTCCTTGGCCATAAGGCTGGAGAGTGTGTTTGAAATATGAGCTGCAGTAGTTTGGGTTACACATAGCTCAGGTGGTATGAGCTCAGCTCTTGTCTTTCTGGTACAAATGTTCATTCTGATGGCATTCAGAACGAGCTGCCTGTGAATCTGTTTGAATCACTGTCCCACAGCAGGACCCCACTGGGTCTGGCCGTTCTTTGGCTTCTCTCAGCCTCTGTGAGCTGCTGCCCTGGCTTTTTTCTAAACTTCACGGGGGTGGTTCTGGACACAAGCATTTTCTTCTGCTTCAACAGTGTTGTACTTTGAAACTCATTTGACAAAGATCTCCAAGACCAATTCTAATGAACTCTTTGCTTAATTGCTCTTTCCCAGAGCTCCATCTTTGTAGGCACTCTAGGTTCATCCTTATCCTCTCCAGGAACACCAGATAGCTGAAGCAAACTGGTAGTATAAGCAAACTCCCAGAAAACTGGTCACTCTTCAGTGAACAAAAGAAATATTCAGCTTTTGACAAAGTAGTGACTGTGTGCATGTTTTTTGCTGCCTCTATCCTTTTCACGCCTGGATTTTCTACCATGAATTATGGTCTCTCTTCTTTCACACAGCTGCTTGGTTGGTTCCAGCATAACTGGACCCTTTCACTAAAGGAGGATGTCCTTCCATTTCTCCCCACTGCCCAAGCTTCCTCAAGTCTCCTTACCTAAGCATCCCTCATGGTCTGTTTTCTGAGACCACCATTACTATGTAATCTCTTCACTCTTGGAGGCAGTCTGTTGCTGTGCATGCTCTTCATGCATCAGAACTTGTCCAGACTGGATCCTCTGGACTTCAGCTATCTCTCTGCCCTGAAAAATGCTTCTGGAATGAGGATTTCCAAGGTCTGATGTGCTTCTGTTGCCCCTTCTCCAGCTAGCACATCTGTCCGACTCCCCCATTTTCCAAAAGACCAATGCAGTAATTTTGCAACCCTAGTCAGAGGCCACGAGCTTGTGTGGGTAGAGACTCCAGGCAGATTGTTTTGGGGATGGTGATTGAAATCAAATTGAAGACTATGAACTCAGCCAACGAGACTTAATTTTAAATGGTAGTGAGCAGCCCTGTGTGGCATTGTGGGGTATGTGTCCTGTTCTGCTAGGACACGATTCCACCAAGTGTTGAATAAGTGATACCAGGTTCAGCTTAAAGTGTAGCTGTGGGCCGAGGGCTTAGCACCTTAAAGTAGTAGACCAGTAAAAGAGACAGCTTATGTGACACGTTATAGTTCTTACGAGTCGTAGTGCATCCCTAAAGGAGCATTGCTTTCTGCAGTGGGAGGCCTCCATCTCTCCAGCCGCTACAGCCTCCTGACGCTACAAGGTGACAGGCCCACACCCTTGTAAATTAAGCAGCACTCTCAAATCTTTCTGATGTTTGCATCTGCTTCTCTGCTTGAAAATTATTCCAATAATACTCCTGAAACACTAACACATCAAACTTGGTAAGGACACTATAGAAGGCTGAATAGCTTTAACTCTCCAGACAGGGAGTTTGACATTTTGTGAGTTGTGGTATTGATATTCTAACAGAGGCCAGTGCTATGCAAAAGTTGCATTTGCCTGCCTCAACTGCCTGTCTCTCTTGCTTCAATGCATTTTCATTGCTGCTATCCCTCTTTCTTCTCATAGATCAACCCTCTGTCGTATGGCGGTGTGGTACAGACATACAGGTTGCCAACGTACAGCTGTTACCCTAAGGATTCCTGGACATCCCTCTGCAAGAAGCTGTTCATTGGAGAGCTGATCTACCCTTGGAAACATAAAGAAGAGAAGCAGGACTAAAAAAAGCAGAAGAGCCAGGATTGTAAGATTTGGTCAGAAAACCATATTGACTCCTAATGCTTTTGGACCAAAGGTATCTCAGAGCCAGCACCTGCTGGATCCCTTTAGTTAGGTTTTGGTAACATGGGAGGGGCTGAATTTTTAAGGGCAAGTATTTTCAAACATTATTCTTCAACTTTCCCCTTCCCCTACACTGTGTTTGAACTGGTTTGGTTTCCAGGCTGTTTCTTCTTAATGCAGTGTTATCCTACCCGAGATATCTGCCTGCTGGCACCCGGGGCTAATGATTATTTTTGAAGCAAAAGGTTAAACCCATCAGTGCCTCATGGAACCAGCATTTAGTGTAATCAAGGAAGTACCTCCTGAATGCTTTGAAGCTGTATATTTCTTTCCATGTAAGTTCACAGGGCTGTATTAAAACAGCCCGTCAGGTGGTTCAAAGTCACAATGTTGAGGTGCATTCTACCAAAGGGTATATTGGACTTTTTATGCTTCAGCATTCAAGCCAGCTGATCAAAATGAACATGGAGGATCAGCTTTTAGAGGCACACGCTGAAAGTTGTACAGTGGGATTATTTGGATTCATAGGATATTTATTATTTTCCGTTTGGTTGGGCTTGGATTTCCCCCCAGTGCAGCACCAGAGTGGATGCTGAGCATAGAAACAATGGGACTTGAGGCCCAGAAACATAGACTGCTGTTTGTTTTTGCCTACATGAAAGACAGAGGGTCTCATCAACGTTTTTCAAAAGTAAATAGTGATCTGGGGAGAGCTGAACCCTGAGCTGACACCAGAACTGAAAGTGCAGGGTGCATGGCCTCAGACCCCAGACTGCCCCGGCTGACACAGCAGCAAGCCATGGTAGCTGAGAGCTCAGGGCCGTGCCGAGGCTCAGGACTTCTTTCTTAGTTACAGTCTAAGGCAAACACAGCTTTGCTGAGTCTGGCTCCAGCTGCAGTGTCTGCAGGAGGACTACAGCAGCCTGACTTGGTACGCAGCTCAAGCAGCTCGGGGAAGCGTGTGCTGTGCTCCCTTGCAGGTTCAGTACGTACCCCTGTTTCTCAGGGCCCACATGAGAGCCTCTTCATGTGCTGTCTCATCTTTTGCACTTTCTGATGGTCAAAGAGTTTTTAAAGTTATCTCAGATGAGGTGTTTAAAGCCACTTCTTTCCCCGTAGACACTGTCTTAGGATTTTCCTGCTTTGGATGCTACCTCTGCAGTGCAGCAGTGATTGGCTTTTCTGCATCCTGTTCTGACTGCATGCTCATTTTGACATCTGTTCCCCTTTCCAGCAAGTCTTCTATACCCTGTCTTGGGGAGGGTGCTTCTGTGTACAGGACTGTGATGTCCTGCTGTGTACTTTGCTGTTGTGCAGACATTTACCTACAATTGTTACCTGAACGTACACATTCTCCAGGTCTGCTAGCTCGTCTTGCCCTGGCTGAAACAGTGACGTAGTACCACTGCACCCTGCTGCTGCTTTGTACTCCCAAAGTGGCTGCATTAACCGGCAGGCGAGAGCCATGCTGGGTCCTTTCCTCTTATCCTCAGCCCCAGAGGGCTCTGTCTGTCCAAGGGAAAAGAGGACTGACGAGGAGAATGTGTGTGTTGTGGCAGTCTGCACCTCCACTCACAGGATAAGAGTTTCCTACCCCAGCCCCATGTCTCATCTGTGTGCTTGGAGATATCGCAGAAGGGAAGGGTTATGGCCCCAGGAGTGTTGGTTGCTTTACAGCGTCCCTGGCCGGGTCTATTTGGTTTGTCTGTAGCTGCCAACAGCCTCTGGCAGTGCAGCCACTGCCTCTTCAGTTTGATGTTGATGGGAAGAATATGAAGTTCTGTAGGTAGGTGTTTGGTCCAGACATTCCTTAGCAGGCAAATACAGGAGCTACCGAGGCCTTGCAGTTTTCTTAAGGGCATGGTGAGGGGAGGCAGTATTACGCAGGCACTGCTACCAAAGGACGATGCTGTGTTTCCTTCATCCAGCGCCGGGGTGGCAAAAAGCCCATCTGCCGCCGTCTGCCACCTCTGGCTGCAGGTGGGACATCACTGGCTGCAGAAACTGGAGAGATCTTTGTTGTTCTTTAATGATCGGTGCTTAAAACTCATGTACAAATACAGTCCCTTCTTTTGGAATATCAATGCCTGAGTACTTCTCTCCAGGTTTGAGTAAGTCTGGGTTGTGGTCCATCTAGCGGGTGAACAGTCTGAGTAATGTTTCTCACTTAAGTCAGCTTAAGTCAGAGTGGTGGAGAGCCATCCTTACCTGGCACTCAGCAGAGCAGGTTTACACTTTACCTCCTGTTGTGTTTCCACTGGAGTAATTCAGTGGTATTCCCCCTTCTTCCTCCCATGCCTGCATGGTTTGGTTTACTAGCTGCTGAGGGAAACTTTATTATTTTTGATGTTGTGCAAATAATGTTCCTAATATCCTGGCTTTTAAAATTTTTCTGTAAGACAAAACAGCTCCTGATGGTCCTGATCCTGGCTGTCCTTTGGGATCAAGTGACCTGAAAGCCCCAGGGACAGCACAAATGTGACCTTCCTGTTGGGAATCTGCCAAACATGTTAGATGTTCCAGCACTAGGTATGTTTACCAATGGCTAATACTGACTCTGGGGATAGTGAGATATCAAAGGGGCAAAAAACTTGTTCACAAACCCGAGAGCCTGAGTATTCTGTGACACAGAGGACCTCGAGCAGCCCAGCTGGAAGTAACAGCCCCTGGTTGGTGCGGTTCTCCAGTGTCACGCGGAACTGGTGCCTGAGCTATCTTACTGCTGCTTGTACTCGGCGTTCTCCTTGCCCGTGATGGTGTCTGAGCCTATGAGTTTCTTCTGCTGGATGTTTGCCATGTTTCTCCTCTTCCTTTCTAGTCAACGATGTGAAATAGTCTTCCCCCACCCTTTTCCGATTCTGCGCAGACATTACAAGAACTTAGCAGACATCCTGCTCAGGAACATTTGACCTTATGTCATCTCTAATTAGAAGATGAGATCAGCATCATCTTCCACAGCAACTCAGGCTGGCATTTCCTTGGGGAAGAGACTGCTGATAAGGTTATGGCATTAATTTATCCTCAGGTCCATGTTATCCGTATCATCCATGCTTGGATGAGAAGCAGTTAAAGCTTTCAGGTCTTTTCCGATTCCTACTGCACATGCTTTACAGCAGGCAACAAGCAGTCTTTGCCAACCATCATTCAAAGACTGTAATCTTACAGGCTTTTTTTAATACTACATTTCCTATTATTATTTCTTCCACCTTATGGTTCCCCATGCTGGCACAACAGTTGATGTGCCTCTTTACATAGGCCTGATTTTTGCGAAGGAAAATGTAACTCTCTGCATGTAAAACTCCATCCTAGATAGAAGTTCTGCCTTTGAGAAATACTTTCCTTTCCTAACCAGAATAGCATGTGACAATGCTGAAAGGAAATCTCAGTAATTACACTGCAGTGAAGGCTCTGTTTATGGTTTTGGGAGGTTTCCCTGATCCTGCAGCTGGACTGTGCCTTGTTCTGCTGGCACGTGTGAGTATATCGTCAGACCCACAGAAGACAAGCATTGCGCATATGTGTAATCCGCATGTTGACTTACACTCTCAGCAGTTACCTGGAAGCAGGCCAGTGCAGACACAGAGCCTCCCTGAAGCCAGCAGCAGGGAAGGGCATGGGGACTCCCGCCTGGCTCTCGCACCCAAAGGAGCAGTGGGCTGTGCACCAGAGATCTCTAGCACCTTGCCAGGTGATGCACAAGCCTCACACCACCCTGCTTGGGAGGGGATGGGGCCAGGGAACCTGCTGTCTGCCCACTCCTCTGGCCCTCCTAGCAGGACAGTCATGCTGAAGGCAGGCAGCAAGTCCCTGAGGTTCTGCTGGCTGCCGCAGTGCCCTCCAGCTCCACTCGTAGGTTAGGAAGATGCCGAGAGCTCCCTTCTGCCCTCATCTTGCTAAAGCTGGTCAGCTGTGGTAGAGACCTCCGTAAAGCTGTATCAGCCTCACTGGAGCTGTGCAACTCCACCATTAAAATGGACACCCAGCACAGAGCGCGTGGGTCTTACGGCGCTGAGAGCACCTGGCTTAGCGTGGGAGTAGCTGCCTCAGCTGCAGCCACAACAGGAGCGGTGTCTCCAGTGTGAGCCAGGCCGTGGGCTCTAAGGGACAGGGCAGTCCGTCTGTCTGCCCAAGCAGCTCTAATTCACAGAGGAGACACAGGGGTAGGCAGTTTTCTTCTGTTTAATAGTGTGAACTTAAAGCAGGAAAATCTCCTCTTTGTCAGCATGCAGATAAGGAGTTGCTTTCCTTCTGCCACGTGTTGCCTGATCCTGCTGCTGCAACACCACCTTCTTGCTTATCTCAAGCCCTTACTGATTTATTCTTTGTGCCCAGACCCGGTGATTACACCATCATGAATCACAAGATAGTTGGGGTTGGAAGGGGCTTCTGAAGATCATCTGGCCCAATGCCCCTGCTCAAGCAGGGCCACGTACAGCAGGTTGCCCAGGACTGTGTCCGGATGGATTTGAGTATCTCCGAGGAGGGAGACTGCACAACCTCCCTGTGCAACCTGTGCCAGTGCTCAGTCATGCTCACAACAAAAAAGTGTTTCCTGATGTTCAGATACTTTCATATGTTTTAATTCATGCCTATTGCCTCCTGTTCT
The DNA here is from genome assembly GCA_013399475.1 of Chauna torquata. Lineage (NCBI taxonomy): Eukaryota > Metazoa > Chordata > Aves > Anseriformes > Anhimidae > Chauna > Chauna torquata. The sequence goes on along the minus strand of VXAL01006475.1, from coordinate 51,908 downwards.
GTTGTCATGTTATGCTGAGCTAGGAGACTTTATAACTCAAATCTCTTTAGTGAATTTGAAGGATTTGCATTCCTATGTTGTCTCTGTTCCTGAGCAGTCCTGTTCAGGGATCTCTTTTCCTTTTGGGTGGTATCAAAGCCCTGCACGGTTACAGAGGCTTGCCTGCTCACTCAGTTACCTGGCCCGCTCCTTGCCAGCTTTTCTGGACCTGGTAGCAGAGTGCTTGCACTGCAGCCAAACTGGCTGCCCACATTGCGCAGAGTGGGAACCCTGGGGGCTGTGGAGCAGAAACCCTGAGGCCGGCAGCGTGCGAGGCTGCGTGGGGCTGGGAGCTGCCTTTGTGTGGTGCTCTGGGGCTCTGCGTGGGTGCCCTGTGGCAGCGCGCTGTGAATACAGCTGGGACGTGCCTGGACCTCAGTGGGTCCTTCTGCGTGACATGAAGCCACAGGGCTTTCCAGCTCATTCAGGAGCTTTCAGGTTGTATTCTGGTGTGCAGGATAAACACGCTTAGAGCAATCCAAACCTTATGTGTGCAGCTGATTTGCTTTCCCAGATGAGAACAGTGTGCCCATCCCACTGTTTTGTACTGGGAGCGGAACAGCTGCTCCGAGAGCCTGTCCTATGTGAGCCTCGGCTGATGCAGCTGCCAGCCTCCCCTCCAGCGCTTGTCCACGTCTGGGTGCGGATCTCAAACCAAGAACACGCTGGCTGCCCATTCACTGTCTCAGCAAGCTGAGTGTGAGGAGGATGCATGCAATTATAAATGGTGAAGGCAACAGAATGTAAGTGCTTTGTTTGTAAGCGGGTGATCTGGTGCAGAAAGCAGGCGGCCGTGCTGCGTACGCTGTGTGCCTGGGAAGCAGCAGAGCCAGAGCCCGGTCTGTGTTCAGCAGGGGTGGAGAGAGGCTGCATGCGCGTCTCCCATCCGTACTAGTATTTGGGAAGCTTCTGGCACTGGGGAAGTTCGTGAGAACTTCGTAACTGTTGTAGTCAATCCATCTACTTACAATCTTTTGTTTTCAAATAAAATATTTTTAAAAGTGCTGAAACATTTGCAGTTTAATTTGAAGTGTGTGTTTGCATGTGAACATAGGAGATGATGAGGAGTTCTGATGTGCTTAGCTAGTTAAACAGCGCTGGCCCATTTTCTGTTTGCTGGCCCATTTTCTCTTTGCGTTCACAAAAGCTACCAAGTGTTAAGCAGGAGCAAAGTGCTCACATAGAAGCAAGACTGCGTTTGTTTTAAAATGCCACCATTAACACCAATCAAAGTGGTAACTTCCTTCCCACTGCAGCACTCCGGCTCACCAGTCCAGTGAAGAAACCCTGGCTTCGTAAACAGCTTTGCTTTGTGCTCATTTCATTTGTGCAAAGGCATGGCAACGCTAGCAGGGCTTGTATCAGCGAGTCCGTGTGCGGCAGGGACCAGAGAGGTTCTGCAGGTGCTGGTGTGTGACAGTTTAGGGATGGAGATCTTTGTTTTGCTGACAGGTGTGGTTTTTTTGGTTAATTAAACCTTTTAATCAGAACTTAAATGGATTTTGATTGCACTGGAATAAAGATGTCAGGAGAAAAATCAAGGTCTTCCGTCTTGTTTAGTTTGTGTGCTGCCTGCCTGCGTGGCTGCCTGCAGCAATGTCTGCCACCGCGGGGACGGAGCAGCGAGGCTGTGAGAGTGCTGGGCTGCTCCCCCTGGCCTGGCCGGAGTCTCTGCTCTCCGCACACATGCAGTAATTCACTGCTCACCCAGCTGAGTGCTCTGCTGGGGTCAAATCGTGAAGCCCTTGCAAGGAGGAGCACTGATCGGGCAGATCCTGCCCCAGGCCTGGGAGATGGTCGAGGTGATGCTTTGCCAGCACAGTTTTCCCCTATGGCTCAGTTTTCCACCAGCTCATCTGTGCAATGCGATGCTGCTCGAGGTAAGAGGCAGGACCGAGGGGCACAAGCTGCACCATCTGAGCAGGAATATGCACCGTGCCTGGGAGCGATGGGTGCTTGGGGCTGCTCCTCTCTTTTTCACATTAGAGCGGTCAACGCCCTTGAATTTACTTCTCTCTTCTCTTCTTTTTCTTCTTTTTTTTTCTATCTTCTTTTTTCTCTCTTCTTTTTTTCTTTCCCTTTTCTTCAGCAGTTTGCACCAGCTGCATCTTGCCCAGCTGTCACCCGCTAGCCCTTGCAGCACCTCCTCCTGCAGACTGCCATCATCCAAGCAAGCCCAGGGCACTGCCCTTTGCGGGTGCTTGTCTGGGGGCAGCGCACAGCCAGGGCCGGAGCAGCGCTGTCACTGGGGCGGCTGCTCCTCGGCAGCCGGCAGGTCGGGAAGGAGCCGCCCCGTGTTGCTTCCCAGGGTGCTCACGGCGGCCGGTGCTGCGCTGCGGGCAGCCAGCGTTGGTTCCAGCCTGCTGCGCGTCGGGTGCAGCCGGCTGGGTGCGTGGCCATGACACTGTCCCCGTGGCAGCAAGTGGCTGCTGGGGCCACCCCGCGGTGTCTCCCTGACCTCGTGCCACTGTGAGCATCCTGAGCAACCTGGGTTGCCTTCTCCTCTCCCACAGTGCTTACCGTCAGTTTGGGATCTGGTTCGTTTCCCACCATCCCACCAAGGAGATGAGAATCACTCAACCATAAATTTCGGCTCTGGGGTTGGCCCTGAAGGAGCAGCAGGACTGAGAAGGAGAGGCTAAGAAAGGAGAACCAAATGAGGAGATTCCTGCCTGTCCTCCTCCTCCCGCCTGCGCCCCGCAGCTTTGGATCAGGTGGGCCGGGGGCAGGAGCGTGGGGAATGACTTCTCTCTGCCTGCGCAGCTCGTCCAGCCTGGCCCCTGCCTTCAGCCGGAGCGGCTGCGGTCCCGCCTGGCCCCCAGGGACAGGTGCTGGCAGTGGCTGCCCCAGATAAAGTCAGCAGGACATCTGCGGTTTGATGTTTCTTTTGCAAGCGCTGGGGGAGCCGGGCGGCTGAGGTGGCGGGGGCTGCATTCGGGACGACCCAAACCGGGCAGCTCTGGGTGAGGACGTCTGAGCCCGCTGCGGCGGGATGCTTTTGTGCTGCTTTACGCGGCATGTCAGGGCCGCAGCTCAAAGCCGAGCGCTTTGCGCTTCCTCATGCATTTTCAGTGACTGCAGGGAGGTTATTTTAACAAAAGCCTCATCAAAACAAGCCCTCCCAAGGGAGCTTAGATCGTGTGGCTCCAAGGCAGCAAATGAGCTCGAGCCCTCCAGTGTGGGGAGGGAGCCGGGCTGGGACCACCGAGGTGGGGGCACACAGGGCTGGATCCGTGCCGATCTCCAGGCACCCCGGCTCGCCCCCAACCCTGCTGCAGCGGTGGTGCTGACGGCCGCTGTCAGCCCCTGAACAAAGGCAGCAAGCGCCATGGGTTCTGGAAGCACGCTCAGCCTGGGCAGACGGACACGCCGTGGTGGGGAGAGCCAACCGTGCCCCCGGGGAGCTCCGCACAGAGCTGCTGGCCCCAGGCTGGCGCATGGTGCTCAGGTTTTGGTGCCCAGAGCTCCTCAGCCGGCTGAGGACCGACACATTCATCACTACCCCCTTCAGCCCATTTTACAGGTGGCCCCACTTTGGGGGCGTTTTTCCAAACCCTCACAGCTGGAGCAAGTTCCTGGCAGAGGACTCTGCGATGGGGCTGCCCCTGTGCCTGTGCCTGCAGCTCCATGACCCAACCCCCCGTGACAGCTCCCAGGCCCCTGAGCCCCTCTATCTTGGGATGCTTGTGGGATGGTGGTGGGACAGGGGAGCCGCCTGCCCCCCACTCCACGCCCGAGCCTCTGCCCCCAGCCCCACCCCAGCCCATCCCATCTCCTTCCCGCTCTGTCCAGGGTGAATTTTGGGGATGGATGCGAGCATGCTCCAGAAATTAAGTAGGCACTAAGTGGAGGGGATTCTCTGAAGGCTGGTAAAGGTTGAGCTCATGCCTTACCCTGGGCAGAGCTATGGGTGTGCTCTGCCCCCTACTTCCCGTTACAGACTGTCACAAACCAGGCAGGAACGGCTGCTCTCCCAGCACCTCTGCAGCCACGTTTGTTTGTAAATGACACACAGAAGTAAAAGAGATTTGGGGGAGCAGGGAGCCAGAGATGCTGTGTGGCAGGGTGGGGTTGAGTCCTGCTGTGGGGCTGGACCCTGATTCCAGACCCACCCCAGCACGAGCAGGAGCTGGGAGGCTACGGGGTCCCTCTCGTGGGCTCCCCTCTCCCTCCCGGCGCTGGACCCCTCGGGAAGGAAGCAAGGAGCGCGGTGCCGGTGGGCAGGGCTGTGCGGAGCCCGCAGCGGGGCCGGCAACCTGCAGCCGGGAGATGCTCCCGGCCAACCCCTGCCGTCCCGGTGGCTGGGCTCGGGGCCCCTCGCTCCTGGGCGGGGCAGGGGGCACCCCTCCTTTTAAATGGGGCTAATTGGTGAGGCAGCCAGGCTGCGAAGGTAATTAGCGGGCTGCCCGGCTCTGTAAGGATGAGCCGAGGTGCATCGTGCTGAGGCGGTGGCTCGCCACCAAGACGTGCAGCCGTGCTGCAGGGGAGGGGACGCTCGGGGCTGGAGGCGTCCCAGAGGCCGCTGCCTGGCTGCAGCCTCCCCAGGCCCGCACCGCCGCCGGCTGGTGGCACGCGTGTCCCACCTCCCCGGCACCCACGCCTGGGTGTGGCCCCACGCGTGGGTGCCCCCCCCCTTTCCCAAACCTGGATGCCCCCCCCGCTTCCC
>VXAL01006475.1:11751-46732 GCA_013399475.1 Chauna torquata | reverse complement strand
CGGCGGGGCTTTGTCGGCGGCGGCCCCGGGGCTGCGTGCGCTCCTCCTCCTCTTCCTCCTCCTCTTCCTCTCCGCAGGTCCCGCACGGCTCCGCAGGAGATGGGAGGCGAGAGGGCGGAGGGCTGAGCTCCACGGGGCGGAGACGAGCCGGGCCCCCGGAGCCGCGGCTGCCCCGGGTCGGGCGGCGCGCCTGGTATGCGGCTTGTGCCGCCCGGCTGGGGCGAGGGGGGATGGGAACGCAGGGCAGCCCGGTGAAGAGCTACGACTACCTCCTCAAGTTCCTGCTGGTGGGAGACAGCGATGTGGGGAAGGGGGAGATCCTGGAGAGCCTCCAGGACGGAGCGTCGGAGTCCCCCTACGCCTACAGCAACGGTAGGGGCCGGGCGCCGGCCGCAGCTGCCGCGGGCGGCCCGGGGTCAGCGCGCTGGGCCGCTGTCAGCAGCGGAGCCGGTGTCGTGGGGAGGGCTGGGCTGGGCTGGGCGGCTTTTTTTTGTTTTTGTTTTGTTTTTAAAACGCTGCTCCTCGGGGCTCGCCTTCGTGGTAGCGGAAAGGCCGTGGCTGCTCCTTAACGTCGTGGGGATCTGCAGGGGGTTCTGCCGGGAGAGGTGGCGAAGAAGTTGGTGTCTGATGTAATCGCGCGATGTGCAAATCCTGCAGCTAGCTGGACCATTACCAAGCAGAGCGCTGCCTCCACAGCCCGCTTAAAGAGCCAAGTCTGATTTTCCATTATCGCTGTAGGGGTTAATGCGAGGGCTGAGCCACGCTAAAAGGAAGCGGGGTCCGTAACAAAAGAACAGGAACGTTATTTCCAGACCAAAGCTGTTATGACTTGGTAGCTGGCTGCTGCGAGCACAGCTTCGTTGGTCCACCTCCTGCAAACATCAGGGTTTATAATGGAGCCCATGACAGACCATTAACTATAGTGTCACAAGACCGTAATTAAGAGCCAAGGAGCGGCGCTGTGCTGTTTCCTGTGTCCCTTCGCCGCAGTTAAAGCGTAACACGGCCTGGCAGGGTGCAGGTCCTGGGGTGGTTTTCAATCTGTCATCCTTCTCCCCAGCCTCAATGCAAAATAATGGCCCCAGGGGCTCGACAGAAGCAATCCGCTTCAGATCCTGCACCATCAGCACAGCTGACCTGGGGGATGGAGTAGTTGGTGCTCAATTTTGTCTGTAAACAGGAGTCAGGGAGAATCAGGTGCTTCTCGGTGCTCCGAATTGAAGCTGGCTGAATGCAGAGCATAAAGGAGCGGTGTGGCTCGACTCCCGACTGCGTGCTTAGTCCTCAGAGCTGCTGCCATCTGCATAGGAGCTGAGGCAAGAGCGCACCTGCTCTGCGGGTATTCGCGGGAAGGCAGTGACTCAGAAGTCAGGATGGTTGTGAAATTAGAGTAGCAAATTCTGGAACTAGAAGGTTGTGGTATCATTCATCTGCTTGGATGTCTGGCTGGGCTTGTGCGGTTTGCCTTCGAGGAGATACTTGGCACTTTTAAGCTTCCTTGAAGAGAGTTTGCATCCCTGAAGAACCCGGCTCATCTGGGAGCGATAGAGCTGCTCCTTGGGATTAGTGCTTACTAAACGGGAAGGGATGAAGAGTGTAACGGGGGGGTGTTATTTTAAGTGGAGCATTAACAGTGGAATTGTCTTCTAATAAAGATTTTTTTTACTGTTGTTTAGATGCTAGTGTTGCAGGAGTAATAAGGAGAATTGGAAAGTGTGTGTGTGTGTGTGGTGGGTTCTTTGATATATGTGTAGAACCCAAAGAGCTGTGACTTTGGTCGTGGCTATAGAAGGTTTGCCTCTGTACCCACTGTTTTATAACAACAAAGTAACACCATCTATTTCTGGAAAAAGAAATCTTGGTGAAATAATATTTTCAGAACCTTCCCTCATCTTCTGTAGACAATTGAACCCATTCCTAATTAGGGAAATAGGTCACATGCTGTTTTTATTACAGTAATATATGCTTTGATAGTCTCTGCTTCTGTTGCTTCTGCTAAACTACATGTCTTTTGGATAATCAGATTGAGTAGCTTTGAAATCTGAGTGAATTTGATACCACTGATATTCTCAACAGCCTTGGCAATGAGATGTCCTCCGTCTCTGAAGCAGTTGGGCTGTGTGTACTGACAGGGCAAGCCTCTCTGCCTGTGCGCTTTAACTGCGCCCCAACAGAGACCAGCCCTCCATGCGAAGGCACTCGGTCTTGGTGAACAGTTGGTGCTCAGCCTCCCGTTGACGCCTGCCTGATGCTGCCCAAACCCACAAAGTTGTGGTGTTAGGTAGAGGCTCTTTTTGCAAGTCTCATATGTGCGAGTGCATCCTCTTCGTCGTTCCCTCCCAGACCCTGCATCCTGACCTGAAACAAATATTGGATCATCCATGACTTGGTTCATCTGTCCAGAAGGCAACACTTGCCACGATCGGGTGAATTGGAGTGTGCTTTGGGCTGATCTCATCTTGTGCTCAGGTCCCTAGCCCCTAACCCCTGCTGGGGAAGGGGTAGGGCAAAGGTGCCCGTGCGCTGTCTCCTTGGGGGTCTGCTGCCTTCGCTGTGTTGGCCAAGGACAGCTGTTTTGATACAGGTTTTTGAAACGCAGTGTGAAATATTTTCCTTTCAGCTCTGGGAAGACACCTTTAAAAGTGAAACTCTGTAAACGAGGCTGTGTATCTTTTTCTGCTCATCTGCTGTACGCCTGATGTCTGGAGAAGAGTTTGAGGGATTCCTCTTCTCGCCATGAGCAGTGAGGTGTTGGAAGAGTGGGCAGCTAAGAGATAAAGCCCTTTTTCTGTCAGTAGCTCCTTTGTGAGCTCTAAGCAGCGGGGAGCCTCTGCTTGCTCCTGCCCAGTCTCTGCAAGCCTGGAGCGCTGTACGATACGTCTGTTTTTAAAGCATTGTAGTTGCTTATCTGTCCTCCTGCAGGATCCCAGAGTCAAACCATCGCTTCTCAGCGTAGCCTTATAGTTTGGTACCTTGCACATCAGGCACTGGATACAGAGCTTCTGGAGGCCTAGAAGTGGCGGTTTGAACAGAGATTTGAGGTCCAGTTGTCACCTGTGTTTCTCACTGAGCTGACGCTGAAGCTGCTGGGAGCACTAGTCTCGAGGAGCATCAGGCCTGGTGGGCTCCCTGCAGAGAGCAGGATCTGCCCTGGGAGCGTTGTCTTGTGGCCGGGTGGTTTGTAACTGAGGTGGAATTGCACTTTGCTTTTTCTTGGTCAGCTTCAAAAGGTCCAAAGTAAGCATTCTTACTGGTGTTTTGGGGAAAATCTGAGCTCTTGGGAGAACGTTACTGTTTGTTCTTCTGAGCTTCCAGTGTTGTCCTTCCCAGCTTTCTCCATCAAAGTTCCCAAATCTGCTGCTGTGGAGGCAGGCTGCTGTACTCGGAGCCCTACCACTACTCTCGGCAGCTGCAGGACCTCACCCAAGAGCCAAAACCCATGCCTGTACCCCAAAGTTTTTTTTCCTCTTAGCACTCGCCCTTTCTCCCAAGGTGCAGCGGGGTTTTCTAGCCCTGGGCTCTGGGCTGTGGTGTTGAAGCAGACTAAGAGCAAAACTGCGAGCCGTGCTCACGGATACGAGTCAGCTACACAGCTCAAGTGTCTCTTCAGTGCTTTCACTGCCCACTTGGGTTCTGTCCTTGTCCTTCCCCAGGTGCTGCAGTGGGACAGATGCTCTGCTGGTGGGGCTGGGTGCTGAGATGAGGAGCAGCCTTGTGCTTGTGTGCAGCAGGACCCGTCACCCTGTCAGCGCTGTGTCAGAGTTCCTTTCTGGAATATCTTGTTGTTAGTGTGCTTACACTGAAACAATCCTGCTGAGCTCGTTTGTTGGCTTGCTTGGGAAGGCTGCCCTGCTCCGTGCCGCATCACCACGGCGTGACTCATGTGGAGTCACTTCCACGACCGCTCGGCGGGCACGGATGCCACTTCTGCCATATGACAAGGTGCTCGGTGTGCACCAGAAATAGGGCCTGGGCTGGCTTCACCGCTCAGACACGAATGCAATGTGCTCTTTGCTGAGCCTCACGTGATTGAACGCTTTTTCTGTGGCAGTCTTCCCCCTCACCTGCTGCTGTTCCCATAGGAAAGGAGAAACGTGTGCTCAGGACCGAATGGAGCATGTTTCTGAGCAGATGGTTTTGATTGGAAGGGGGATAGATTCCACCCCCCTGCCCCGTTCTCAGTTTGTATTAAGAAAGTCATGTGGAGGGCTTGTGTCTGCTGTACTCTGGTCCCTTCCAAGCACCACGTGAAAGCCGCACTGAAGGCGCTGTCCCAGTGCGGGGCAGTGCTGTGAGCAGCCCCAGCGCAGTGAGACCCCGCGCCTTGTTTCGACCTCATCCCCATCAGTGTCTTCCTTCAAGTGCCATTCTTGGCTGCTCTGTTACCCTGCTGTTACCCAGGATAATACCGTTTACTTGAGTGACCCACCTCTTAGGGTGTGTTTTTCTCTGGTTTTTGCGCAGTTGTTTAAATCTGGAGCTGCCTGTGCTGTCCATCTCAAACCTTTCTTTACAGCAATTGCTTCCTCAGTGTGTCCTGTCACCTGTCAGGCACCTCCGTGCGACAGGGAACATCCCCTGTAAAACTGCTCTGCTTTGCTTCCTGGCAGCCTTGAAGTTGGCAGCCGCCTGCTCAGCGAGTGACCTTTTCCGCAGCGGGTGTCTCGGGAGTGGAGGGAAGGGGCCATGCTGACTTGTCATCTTCTTCCTCGCTGCCGAGGGGGTCATGCAGGAGAATCCTCCTGACCCTTCTGCGCTTCTGCTTGCTGCCTTTCAAGCCTCCAGGGCCACCCAGGGACATCGTCCCTTGCTTCTCCTCAAATGCCCACCCCTTATCCCCTGGCTGTGCGTGGCCGCAGATCCTGCTGCTGCAGGGTTTGCCATCACTGATTTACTTTCCTAAGCCTTCAAGAAGCATGCAGGCAAGCAGATCTGTTTTAAACATGCAGCTTCTGCAAGGACAGGACCTCTGTAGGTATCTAACAACACCTCACCTTCCCTTCTTGAGCGCACAAGCAACCATTGTCGGGTGTGCCTGCATTTGACAAGACCTCTGGCTGGGGCAGTACTGGTGCGGCAGCGTGACTGCGGTAACGGCAGTAATGCTTTATTCTGAGGTTTTAGTGCTCTGATGGGAGGTGAATTGAGGCAAGATGTTCTAAATGGAGCCTTGCCATCATGTCCCTGTTGTGGCTGCAGGATCCGTCTATGGGGAATGCTTCAGCTCAGCCCCGCTGGTCACGCTGCTGGAAATCTCTTCAAGCTACTGGAAGAGTGGAGAGCGTTTGTTACAGCAGGTCCCCGTGTCTGCCAGCACTTGCATCAGTGTCCTTCAGGGATGGTTTTTTTGCATGTCATCAAGGATGCAGAACTGATCTCATCAGAGCAGGCTTGGGACTGGAAACAACTCCCATATCTCTTATTTCTCCCTCATTTATTTCTTTTCCTTTGGGTAAAAAATATTTTTGAACAGAGGTATTGAACCTCTGCCTCTACTTGATGTGGGCCTAACTAGTTGTGGCTTAAACCTAAAATGGAGCCAAAACAGAACAGAAATCCCTGAAACTGAGTCCCTAGCATGTCTGGATGTCCTGCTCTCTCTCAAGGCAGGATGGAGGATGCACGGCATGCGGGTTATTGTGCATGCATCACCTCTGGGGAGGGCTGTGGTTTTGTAAACTGGGCGGTTGTTCTGCAGAGCTCTGCCTGGGCAGTTCTTACCACCTGTAATCCAGTGTATAAAGGCTTTGCTTTTGGGTGGCTGTTTGTGTCTGTCTGAGCCTCAAGTCCACAAAGGTGATGTCAGCTGAGCATCATAAATCTGAAATGGGTGTAATGCTCTTCTAATAACTGGAATTAAGTTTCTCTTTATTTTTTGAGCTTGCTTCTTTTAAAAGCAAGTAGGTTTTGATTTTTCTAGATCACGAGATGACACTGTCTGCTTCTGTTGGTGTGTGGTTTTTTTGTATATAAACTGCATAGGAAAACCCATGTAAAATGTCTCCTCCTTCTCCGCCCCATCTCCTTCAGCTTTTGTTTCCAGCTGTTCCCTGGCACGTTTTCCTCAGGCAGGTCCCTCCCTCCTTCTCTCACTGAAGAGTAGAGCATCTTTCTGTTGCACTTGCAAATAGCTACACTGCAAGCTTAGGTTTCAGAGCTGGCGTTTTGCAACCTTGCTTTTTTTCACTTTATTTCCCTCTGAACTTTCCCTCTACCCCTCACCTTCCTCCAACAGCCCCAGCTTGTCGCTAAATGAGCAGTGATACAGATACATTATGTCATACTGGTTTCTATTTGATTTCAGGCTGAGGAGGAGGAAGGAAGCTCTGATGTGAAAATCTTCAGCCCGCCTGTGCTGTTCTGCTAAATGCTTTGCTGAGGGCTGGGGCTCGCCTGAAGCAGACTGAAACAAACTTTCCTTGGGGCATAGAGGGTCGTGGCTCGGATCTGCTCCTCATCAAGAGGTGTGCTTGTTCCTGCAAAAGTTGTAGTAATAGTCAGGTTGCAACATCAGTTCTGAGATTTAGTTTGTTCATGTGGGGCTTCTACTTGTAAAGAACATTTTTGTATAGCTGTAACTTTCTGGATTTTGTGGTTTTTTTGGAAGGTGCTGTGCATCTCTGGAATAATGCTTTACTCCTTTTAAAGAAAGTGCAAATATTTTTTGTTTTAAGAGGTATCACTTTAACTTATTTTCCACCTCTGCTTCTGAGTTCCGTAGCCAATTTGGGGGTTTTATCGTACTGCTTTCCTGTCTTTGCAAATGGTCGCTGTCTGCACACGCACCCTGTCATGCACAGAGAAATGACTCCATCTTCCATTTTTTGCCAGTTTTGGCAGCAGAAGGCAGTTGTCTGTTTTGCACATGGTTCTGGAGGCTGAGCGGTGAAGAGACCTGACTAGATACAAAATGTGAAATAACTATTTTGCCCGTCCTGTTTGCTTAATCTTAAATCATCTGTTCTTGTCCCGAGAGCTGTTTTTTCACACTGAGAATCTGCTGAAGACACCTGATGATAAGCTCCCTGCAGGAAGCAGTGAGTAGGCAGCGTATGTGCTGAGGCACAAGGAGAAGTCGTGCAGGGCTGATCCTGCCCAGCCACAGCCCTGCCTGCTGCTCACCGCGAGGAAATGCGTGCTTGCTGTAAAATGTCTCCTTGGGTTGACATGTGCTTGTGTTCTTGTAGGTGGTATCTGTATTATAAGGTTAAAATTCAGTATTTTTTGTTTAATTTAAACATGTAATATGTTGGCCTTCGTCTCATAATGGCAAAAGCAATACTTAATGACTGCAGCCAAGGTAGCTGGGATGAGTTCTGTTCTGCAGCAGCTCTAGGTCAGCAGGAGGACCAGGGGAGGCTGCAGTTCGGGCTGAGAGCAGAGCGTTTGGAAACGTGAGCAGGGCTGTTAAGCGCTGCTGCGGAGCTGCTGCAACACAGCACGCTTCGTACCGGTGCCTGGAAGGGTGCTTGCTGTGCTGGCGTGGCACTCAGCGCGTAGAAGCCCAGCTGGCGTGCCGTCGCCTTCTTTCTGGGAGCGCGGTGGCACAGCGTCGGTCGGAGAGGCCTGTCTGCGGAGCGCTGCGGTGTCGCAAGGGGACTGGTTAAAGAAGGGCAGAGCCTGGAGCAGGCGCCCACCCGCGCGTGGGTCCTGCGCCGCTGCCACCGAGGTCCGCGCGCTTCATCCCACGCGTCGCTGTGCGCAACGTCGGGAGGTGTCAGTGTTTGTCTCTGAAAGGCCAGCGGTGCGAAGGTATTTTACACAATTACTTGGACCTTGTTGAATGTTTTTGTTGTCTCCAAGTGTATCTTGGTGTTTGGGTAGTGATCCCGCAACAATGAAGATTGTTGTGGTGCCCTGCGATGCTTCCTCATAGGCTTGCTTTGTTTCGGAGTGCAGCTGTACCGTTTTTATGGACATCTGAACTGCAAAGCATGAAGAAACTCTTTTGTTTGTAGTAGCTTCTGTGCATAAAATCAATCTTGATTTTCTTCTAAAGAACAAATCCACTTCACATTCCCGATTCTGGACTGACTTTTGACTGTTTCTGTGGCTTCCTGGGTGTCCACCGAAATGGTTTGAGCTTTAGGAACATATTTGCTTCTGGCTCCAAATACAGTTTTCGGATGCAGTTGTCATCCTGAGCTGAGCACAGAACAGAGTTCCTCTGTGCGGACCGTGCGGCTGCCTAAGCACTGCTGGGATGTGGAGCAGGCAGCTGATGGGTGCTGTGCAAATCTGGACTCCCTAGAGGGGTCTGAATGCATATCTTACTTTAGGCTGGTTACAAAACCAAGCAAGCAGTTACTGGTTCGAGATCCCCACCTACGACTTGGTAGCTGGAGATGAAGATGCCTGGGAACAAACTCTGCAGTGAGCAGCCTTTTTGTGAAAGACTTTGTGAAGCTGTGAAGCACTCACAGCTGAGATGAGTTACTTCCCATTGGGCTGTGCAGCAGGAATGTGTTTTGTATTTCCTGCCGTGAGGAGGAGATGATGAAGGCTGGAACAGATGGCCTCCACCTACCCTGCTCTCCCGTACCAGCACGCCGCACTGCGTGGAGCGGTGCCGGTCTCCTGGATGCCCCGTAGGAACCAAGACCTCTTGTTCTTGTTTCCGAGGTGGCTTCTCATCCACAACATGGTGTGGCACAGTGGTAGAAGCGCCTGCTTTCTGACCTCCAGCTCTGCAGGCGCCAGCTGGGGGTGTTTTGCAGTGATGCTGTTTAGGAACTTTATCACCACGCTTGAAACAAAGAAGCAATACTGCGAGGTTCACGTTGATGCCAAAAGGCACAGACCTGAGAAGAAACCATCTTTGTTCTAAGCCATACGTTTTGTTGATCCCCTGTTGTTGATGAAGATAATTTGTTATTTATCTATCTAAGGAGTAGGTAATTGAATGCATGACTCAAGCTGATGAGCTCATGTGTTGTTTGGAAGGGATTTTTTCTGTGGCCAGCTCTGAGCTGACTAGCTAAATTGCTGCTGTTAATGTGCTGTTGTACACACTTTTTAAGGTTGGATGACTGCATTAGTTGTTATTTGAATAGGTTGAATTTGCTTTTTTCATCAGCTACTGTTTATGTGCTCATACCACATTTTTCTAAACAGTTTAGTGTAACTTACAGATGATGCATCTTCAGTGCACAAGTCATTTCAGTGCTGGCCCCAGCAGCTGCCTTCTGCCTGGCAGAGGATTTTGGTACGGGCCTTATAGCTGTTGCGCGCTGCAGTGCAACACCTTCATTGGTGTGCGTGCTTTGAATGTCTGTCCAGCAGCTCACAAGGACCTTTGGGGCTGCTGTAATTTCTGTACTCATCTGCTTCGTTTGACTAAAGTGACAATTCTTTCTGTATCGACCTTTGCCCACAAGCGGAAAATTCTGGTACGAGTCTTCAGCCCTGGATGTCCTTTGCTCATAGGCTGGTGAGGGCACAGAAAGCATGAGTTTGGCAGGGTAGGGTAGGGGAACAAAACCCCCTGAGTTAAAAATAAGGCATCTTGAACTCCTAAGGGTCCAGGCTTCACATTCTATCTGTTTCATGCTGCTTGGAGCAACGTGGCTGCTGGATTCAGTGACTGTAGATTGCCTGTTATTGACTGTATCGCCATAAACTGTTCTTAAAAGAAAGAGCAGGATGTGACCTGCCGCATCCCGGCTGAGGCGGCAGGGGGGTGCGTGCCACCGCTCTGCGCCTGGGGCACCAGCCGGGGAGGTGTGAGGGCTGGGGGCTTGTGCAAATGGGGTCTGGGGTCAGCCTGATGCGAGGTGACCGGAGAGGTGCGCGCAGCCCCGCTGCCCATCCCGACTCCTGCGGTCGGCCGCAGCAGCGAGCGCGGCCCGCTTCCGCGGGGCGGCTGCCGGGGTGCTTTTGCTGCTGCGTGGGCTTTGCCGCTTGGCACGGCAGCTGCTGTGGCTGGGCACCGTAGCCGCTTGTCGGCGGGGGCTTGGCCCCCTGGAAGCGTGGCCGGGGCGGGTTTGCCGGCCGGTGCCGTGCCTGGCCGCCCTCCACGTGCCTGCTGGCGTGCACAGGGGCAGGGCTTGGGTTTTAAAACTCAGCCACGTCGGTCATGGCTGAGAAACTTCTTGTTAACATCTGTAACACCCAGGGACTTGGCAGAATAAACAGTTGTCTTTGGACACTTCTCGGTTATTGCTGGCATTTGGGATAGATTAATTTCTGCACTGACGGCTTTAGGCTGGACTGAGGAGCACAGAAGCGCTGTGACAGAGCCTGTTATGTGCGCGCTCACTGCGCTGATTTCTGCGTAGGTTTAATAACGGGCTTGTTTTTTCTTTTAATCTACCTGAAGGGTTTGCACAAGCCGTGTGTGGAGGAGGGGGAGGGAGCTTTCAGCAGCTCGTGTCTCGCACACAAGCGAGTATTTCCCCCGGAGAGCTGGGTTGCACCTCTCAGGTGTGCACAGGTGGACTTGTTCCTTTCCACATCCAGGCTGCACCGTTTTTGCCTGTAACCGGTTGTCTGGTCAGTGAGCTCATTTGGCTGTGATCAGCGCGGTCTGTCCTGCTGTCTGACTAAACTCTGTTTTCTAAAGATCTCCCTGGCTCTGCCTGCTGGGGACACACGCGCAGCCGCTGCCCATGGGGTGCGGAGCTGTGGCAGCCTCACCGCTGCCAGGCTTGGTCCTGTTCCCCCCAGCAGCTGGGGCTGACTGGGGGCACGGGGCTGCTGAGGCTGTCTGCCCTGCTCTCCCACGTGTTCTCCTGAAAATTCAGAACTGTGTATGCTGTTCTTGCAGGCATCCACAGCATTATCTTGATGTTAAAAGCTATAAACCGAATTTACCCTTCTCTGCTTAGCTGCATCCTGAAGTCCTTCCTGTTAAGAATCTCTACTGGAGACTTGTTCTTAACATCTGCCTTTTACAGAAGGGAAGAAAAAAACTCTTGATATTCCATTGGCCTACCCTAAAGTATTTCTTGGTGTTGATGTGCTTTAAGTGGTTGTTTCCACTGCCACAAGACCAGCTGCATACTAGATGCTTATGACTTACTCGACACTCAAGGAAGGATCAGATTTCCATGACACTTGTACTACAGATTTGTTGCAATCTCTCTGTAGTCCACCACGCTGACTGCGAGGTGTTCAGTGCTGTCCCAGGCCACAGGAGAAACAGGGTTTGCTCAGTAACCCTGACAGTGTTCTCCTTTTTTACAGTCACAGCACATCTTCATTTTTTTCAACTATTTATTTGCCAGGTGCTCGCAGGGATCTAGATCAGTTTCTCCCGAGCATCTTGAACACAGTGCGTGGTGACCAGCTCCTCATAGCTGGTTACTTGAGGTCACTGAAACTGTAGACAGTTAAGTCTTGAGCATGTAAGCTCTTTCTGCTCCCAGCTCTGCCCTCGCCGCAGATCCCGGCAGTCTCTGGCCAGGGTAGCATTAAGCCTGTTCTCCTCACTGATGGTTGCTCCCTGATGGAGATGACTAAGGCTTGCTCTTCAGGGGTGTGCAGCCTGTTGTGTGCTGCATCCTTCTCCAGAAGCACCCCACATGAGTGGGGAAGGGCGTCTGGAGCAGCAGGTGCGTGGACGTGCAGGTCAGGCAGATCTCCTTGCAGAGGTGAGTTCAGGTGGTGGGGTTTGGGAAGGTTCCCACACTTCCCAACAGCAGGTGCTGGCAATCTGAGCAAATTTTAAGAAATTACCTGAAAATTTGGTCCTGGACCTTACTCTGGACTCAGCAGAGCTGATGAGCTGTATGAAAACAGAAGCATTTGGGTGAAAATGGAGTGTTTCAGTTAGACAGCTGTGGAGTATTGGCTTTGGCTGTACTGATGACGAAGGTGTCCTGTCACGAATGGAAGTGGGCTCCTGGACTTGCTCTGTAGGCACTGCAGTGGCATGAGGAGTGCTTCTGGGTGGCTTGGGAGCCACTATTGAATCTTCCCAGTACAGCAGGGTTTCTCTGGAGGTCCCACCGGGTCAGGCACATCTCCTTCATTGGTTTTCCTCAGAGACCTCATGCCTTCGTTATTGGGAGGGTTACAGAACGGAGCCATTCTTGTTTGACTATGTCTGTAGATGAAATAACAAGCTGTCAAAAAGCGGTAGTAGTCAGGTAAGAAGAGCCTACTCAATTTGTCCTGTTTTCCTATTTATATAATGCATTGAATGAAGGATAGGCCCCAGCTCATCATCATTGTACACCTCAAGTTTTGGTTGTTGACCATATGCAACATCACATTGCAAATGGGTTGGTGACTTCTTTTGAATTACGAATGAACTATGCCCAGTTTAAAAAAAAAAAAAAAAAAAGGCTGCGGTGTTGTTATACAGAGCGTGTCTGCAAGCTGGGGGAGTTGATTAGATTTTTTTTTTTTGAAGCTCAAGTAATGTGTATTGGTTTCTGTTGTGGGTAGACTAACAAAGTAAGGTGGAGGATTCCCTGCTCCCATGACCAGAAAGCAATCTGTTGAAGTGGCAAAAGCATCTTTACAGTTCGTGTGAATCAGACCTGCCAAATAAGGGACAGGTAGAGTATCTCTAAGACAGAAAGCAAGCTTGTCCTCAGATTATATCAGTATCTCACTTGAATGTACTGGGTTTTTTCTTTCCTTTGGGAAGAGATTTTTGAACGTCACCTGAAATGTCTTCTGCCCTAGATTTGCAGATGAATTGCTTTTTTCTCAAAGGCACCACAGATGCAAGCTGGAGATGCCGCTGCCAGCCTGGTGCAGCGCAGATCTGGAGAAAGGTTGCAGGCAAACCCGCTGACAGCTTGCTTCGAGGTGGGGCACGCTCCCTCATCCCTCTGCCACGGGCTCCTCCCGATTGTACTGCTTATGTATTTACACAGGTGCAGTGGAGCTGTTGGTTGGGGCTGGCTTGTCAGAGCCTCTCTGGAGGAGGACAGTTGATCAGGACCGATAACAAACCTAAAATGCAGTATTGGCTCCAGCAGTGGCCTTGCTGCCATTGCTTATAGACAGCTGGACTTGTTCTCGTCCCAGCACTCACTGAGGATCACCTTGGAAATCCAAAGGAGAAAAAAACACATGCAGTTCTTACTGCTGCGTAGGAAAACTGAAAGACTTTGCTCAGATCCTCCTTTCCAAGGAGAGGACACCCGTCTGGTCCCCTGCACAGGCAGGGTCTATCTCGAGTCTGCAACTGCAAAACCTTCTCCTTTTTTCCCTAAAACAAAAACTTACATAAAGCCAAGAAGCTACGGTGCTTACAGCAGTAAATATTTACAGAACTTTGGTCACTTAAGCTATTTAGAGCAATTTTCCTGATATCTTCATCTGGTTAAAGGAAGAGCTCAAGAGCAGCGTGAAATACGCGTCGCCATTGTCTCTCTACCTTTTCCAGCCTGACTTCCCAGTCCATGTGCCTGCTTGCCCGCTGCCGCCTCCGTTTTGGTTTTGGCGTGCTGCTGCTCGTGCAGAGGGTGCGTAGGGGCTTGGCAAGGGCGTCGGGATGCCTTTCGCAGGGCACCGAGTTCCCAGCGGGAGGGGAGGCTGGCAGCGCGGTCACAAAGCACTGTTAAGTGCTGGAAGAAAATTGTCACTTCTTGGCAGGGTTTTACTTTTTCTGCTTACATCAAGTGTAATCTTTCAGCTGGAAGTCCAAATTGTAACTAAGCTAAGTTTTGTTTCAGCTCATGCTGATGTGAAGTATCCTGTGCTTGGCATGAGTAATTTGGAATAGGTCAGGTTCCCAAGTACACCCTGCCTATTCCCATGGGAAAGTGGCTTGTGTTTTGGTTTCCCTTATTCCTTTTGCCAGTCAGTATAAAGGTTTGGGATCCTCTGGAGTCTTGCCTGGGAATGATTACCATGCTCGTACGTGAAACCCAGCTCTGCGGAGGGGAATGGGGCATCTGTCACCAGCCTCAGTGACAACAGATCGCCTTGCAGAGCGCTGCGTGCTGGGTCAGCTGGCTGCTTGAGAAGCAAGGCTGAGATGGCGTCAGCGTAAGTAGGAGTCTAAAGCAGGGCTGGAAAAATAGCAGAGGAGTCGGACTGAATGCTAAATTACAGAGAACAGCCCTGACTTGTTTTCCAAGCTTCATTCGTTTTGTTGCATCATGCTAGATATTGGTCAAGAAGGAGATGGGCTGATACAAAATGAGCTGTAAGCAAGGCTGTTTTCTCTCCCCGCAGCACTGCACGCCCCGCGGGCCAGGCAGGGTCGCGTGGGGCGTGTGGCTGGCTCCTGGTGCTGCGTGAGCTGCAGGAGCATCGCGTGGGGTTTGCAGACGTGTCCTTTCTGGGGGATCAAAGCCTGTGCTGGCGGAGCTGAAATGTCAGTCTCGAAATGAGCTGTACGCGGCTGCGAGCAGAGGTGATGCTCAGGTGGGGGAAACCCTGCCAACTACAGAAATTAAATTTTAAAAACTTCCCTTAATTTACCGCCTTCTGAGCTGCCCGTAATGAAAAGACAAAAGAGCAGCAGCCGTGGTGCGGCGTGGCCGGGGCTGTCGCGCTGCCAGCAGCCTGTGTGACAGTGGCATCTAGTGGCTGCTGCGCCCGGCGGGGCGGTGGCCCCCGGTCCCCAGAGCCCTGGGACGAGGGGGAAGCCTGAGCTCGGACCCTGGGGCTGCTGCGGGCTGGGCCGCTCGGCGAGTGCCTCGAGCAGGGGCAACCCCGCTCTGTTCTCTCCCTTCACACAGCAGCTGGGTGGTGGCCGGTGCTGGTGGCAGCCCCTGCGGCGAGTGCCGTGGGTTTAGGGGTGTCGGTGACTGGCAGGGGCAGCAGCACGGCAGGGCCCTGGGTTTGGCTCGCATCGGATGGGGGTTGCATGCGTGACCTGCTCTGAGCACTGAGCCACCTGCAGAACAGACCTTAAAAAAAAAAAAAGTGCAGATGTTGCACTTGCGCAGACTTTGTCCTTACCAGCAAGCTTGTAGGTAGCTTTTTGCTCAAAACACTCTGTAAATTTAGCCCTTAGTCCACATTTGGGTGTGTGCAAGTTTTAAAAAAAAAAAAAAGGGGGGGGGGTTGGTGGTATCGCTCTCTTCCAACTCACTTTACCGGGTATGTTTAAATGCTGAATGTAGCCTAGAATAAAGACAAAACAGCTTTGCTTTTCACTGGAGTGCACGTGAATTCCTCGGGCTGATTTCATCGCGGTCCTGCAAGGGTGGCATCCTCAAAGGCCACTGCCCTCCGCCTCCAGCGCTGTGATGCGCGGCGGCGAAGTTCTGTGTAAGACAGACAGCTGTCTGAATGTGAAGAACTAGATCTCATGCTTTCCTTTCTGAGCGGATTTTGTGCCTTCGATGTTAACTTCTGGTGCTTTGCCCGGTCTGCGTAAGTGCGACGCTTCTGCTGGCCAGGGCAGGGCACGCTCGCACTGTGCCGCCCTGGCGGCAGCGCATCCGCCAGCGTGGAGGCTGCTTGCGCCAGTGCTTCCGCAGAGCTCCGTGTCGTGCTGGGCTCTAACAGCCCCCAGCATGTACCCGTTCACCCACAGCAAAGGGAAGCCTGTCCGGTGCAGTGGGCAGCAGCGCACGATGAGCTCCTGGAATTTCCTGCCCACGCGGTCCCCACCTGCCTCACGGCCGGGGATATCTGTGGGGAAAATACACCGCACCTTGTTTTTTCCCTTTCTCTATCCCCTATTTTCTTTTCTGAGCTTAGATGCTGCAGGGAAGGACTACCACATGTTTTTCCTGGGCGTTGCAGTTGAAGCAGGAGTTCGGGAAGTTTCTCGCTGGTGCTTTCTGATGGCCGCACGCTTTGCTCGTGACCGTTCCTGCTGGCGATTGTCCTGCCCGAAGGCCCATGTTACCCTGAATTAAAGTACACGGTGGCGTTTCCAGTGGGAATGGTGGGTGGGTGCTCCCACTTTGGGAACTGGGAGGAGGTGTCAGGGTGCTCCCTCCTGGTCACAGGGCAGGCTTGCTGCTGCCAGTGTGGCAGGGCTGCCCCGCGTCCCTGGGGACGGGAGATATATCCGCCTGAAAATAAATACAAATCATTCACTCGTCTCTGGAGGAAGATGAAACGTAAACTGTCTATTTTCTGTGATAAAGCACTGGAAATAGTTGGGATTTAAGATAATTATCTTTATTGCTTTTTATACCACCCTGTGAAGACTGAAATCTAATTTGTTTTTCACTAACAGGGAGCTCCTGCTGATGACTCAGAAAAAATCCATTTGCTTTATTGACAGACTTGTCTGTTTGGTTTTCAGGGCAGTATTCTTGCAGGATAAGGGAAATGCAGGTGGTAACACAAGAGTGGGTTTTTAATATAAATTCAAAGTTTGATATCTAGTGGCTAGAGGAGAAAATAAAGTTGATGTAATCTGAGTGAAGTTACTTGGCATTATTAAAGACGCTTGTAAATTGGTTTATGCTTTCCAGTGTGTGTGTGTTAATGGTACACTTCAAAATTAATAACTAGAGCTTGTGGGGAAGCTGCTTCTCATGGGCACCCCCCTGCCCTCGGCCATACCCTGGCCAGGCTCTGGGGGAAAGAGATGAGAGGTGCGGCTGTGCCTGGTATTTCTGTGCCGCGGTGGTGGGGAGCGGTGTGCTCAGCTTGGTTTAGATGCGTTGCTTGCAAGTCACTGCCCTTTTTTAACCTTTCTCTCTGAATGTGAGAGATACTGTAGCCTGTTGACAGGCGCCCAGTTTTTTAAACAAAGTCTCCCCCAGTGCAAATGAGTCCCAGTGCTAATTTACACCCCCAAGTGCAGATGAGTCGCTTGTTGGCACAGCCTGGTGGTGCAGCTTTGGGGTCTTCAGTTGTTCTGGTACTGGGGCTCTGTGAGCAGCAGCTGTCTGTGCCGCTTCCTCTGCTGCTGGCAGCAAGGGAGCGCTTTCTGCCTTGTCCGACCCCTGCTTGGTATGCACCTGAGCTGTGCGAGGAACCTTCTCTGAAGTTGCGTCAGCCTTCACTTCCTGACCCAGTTCACAGACCTGCGTGACCCTGGTGTGAAACTCTTCAAATTTTTTCTCTTTTTAGAGAGGAGAGAAGAGGGGGAAAAAAAAAATATGGAGGTTGTGGATCATGCCCCTGACTTGGTGGGGCTTGTAGCTGAGGGGCGTCTGGGCTCATCACTTGCTGCTTTTTGGAGCTTGACACTCGCACTGACTGTGCACCGCGTTATTCTGCAGCACGAGCTGCTGTGCTGCAGTATCCTGGGGAATGAGTGCAGATGATGACAATTAGAGGAAGTAACGTTCTTACAAAATGCAATGAAATTGGAGTCAGTTCCTGTACCACCAAGTTTAAAACTTCACTTTTTTAATGAAGTGAAAAGTTTAATTTGTGTATTTTTACTAGCAAGTATAGCAGGTGAGCATGCCTTGTAGGAGTTCTCAATTTCTTTTCTGTTCTCGTAGTTGGAAAGAAGAAACTGTTCTCTGGACAGGCTTTCAGCGTCACCACCTCCCAAAATGTGCTTCCAATGTTTCAGGCAGTGATGTTCTTTCAGAGATGGTGGGTCTGCAGGTCACGCTTTGAAGTCGTTCA
Organism: Chauna torquata; assembly: GCA_013399475.1. Taxonomy (NCBI): domain Eukaryota; kingdom Metazoa; phylum Chordata; class Aves; order Anseriformes; family Anhimidae; genus Chauna; species Chauna torquata. The sequence goes on along the minus strand of VXAL01006475.1, from coordinate 29,275 downwards.
TCTCTGGCTCATCCCCCAGAAGTCTATAACACTGTCACTTGGGATAATGCTGCAGACCACTGAATCTCCTACAGCTGGAGTCCTAACAGGTTTCAGTCAAGAATGGAGAAATAGGAAGCAATCTAGGTGTTAACAGTACTTGTAGGGAGGAGGGAAAAGAGCTCCACAAGAGTAGTCTTTGCTTTGATGCAGAAGTTTCCTTCTGTCAAGTCTCTGTAGCCCTTCACAAACGTGCAGTAGTGCCAGAGAGGAAAACATCACTTTCTGTAAACATGAAATGATGGATGTGGGTGGGCAGAGCAGACTTCTTGTCCATCTCTGAAGTTCAGTGTTTGCTCAGCTTTGTATTGTTTTCCTTTTAGGAATTGACTACAAGACCACTACCATCTTGTTGGACGGCAGAAGGGTCAAGCTGGAACTCTGGTGAGTTTGGTCTTTTGAGCTGCTTTGGCTGTGAGCGTGGTACCAGCGAGTGGGACAGGTAGCCTTGTGAGTGGGGTGCTGCACGAAGGTGTGGAGAGTGCAGAGCATCCGCGGTCATGTGGTGAAGCTTGTTAGCTCTTCGTGCCAGTGAGTTATTCTAACAAATCAGACCCCTTTCCATTACCGAGTAGCACAAGCAGCACGCTGTCCTTTGCCAGAGTGGTCCAATTTCCGACTTTCTCTGTCATACCTGACTGTATTCCCATACAGCTCTCAATCACTAAGGGAATGATAATATTTTGGAAGTAATACTGGACTTCCCTGAAATCCTAGGATGAGAAATACATATATGAGAATTGGGAATACAAAGTGGGTGAAGCCCTCAGTTCCTACAGAAGCCTGGGTATTTCTCAATGACTTGAGTGGAAGATTCTAACGAGCAATGAATGGACCTCTCAGTCAGAGTACGGTAAATCCCTGGAGAGCAGGACTTACTGGAGCTACCTGACACTGGGATGGAGATGTGAGAACATGTGAGGGGTGACTCCTTCCTTATCTATCAGCACTGGAAGAAGACCTGGAGCCCTTCTGGTCCAGCTTTGAGGTTTAAACTGCTGAGAAGCTGCCTCAAGGATCCTATAGATGAGAAAGGAAGGATAGATAGCCTGCCCCTGTTCTGCATTTCACCTGGCTCTAGTAGGAAATGACACAGGCCCTAAAACGTGAAATTAAACATCCCCTCTGCCAAGGCATGTATGAAATAACTGGAATATTAGTAACGCGTGACTTGTTAAATAGGGAATGAATGCCATGCTCTCAGCCTCAGTGACCAACTCTAACAGTGTATAGGTTCATGGTTTAATTATAATCCTGCTCTCTCAGGAGCTGAATGTCCTCATTTTTCTAACAAAACGTTGATCTATCTCTTCTAGCCTGCGTGTTTGTATGTGTTTCTTACATTCATTTGTCTCTTGTAAGACGCTTGTTTTAACACTTCAGCTTCAAGCAGGTAGTTACCTATCTTCTTTTTTAAGTGTAATTCTTGAGTTGGAGAACCAGCACAGAGCCTTCCAATGCTGGTAGCATTGGTTTATGATGCCTACTGTAATCTTTTACTTTCCTCATGCAACCCAATATTTGGTTGTTGGGGGAGGAGATTAAAGCACAGGCTGCTAGCTGGATGTACAGGATGAATAAGAGGATCCCTGAGTAACTGTTTTAAAACTTGAGGTCACTGCCTTGTTCATTCAGCTGATGGAAATCTGGGTCTGAGGGATTCATTAACTTTCTCAGTCGTTATTAATGTCTACTCACTGGGCCAGTACAAAGCAGACAAGGCAAACACCATCAATGTGTCTGACCACCGTGACGCATTTCGGTGTATACTGGTTAAATCAGCATGCTGGGCTCTGGCTGACCGTCCCAGGTGTTCCTGTAGGCACTGAGAGGTACTAGTAATGTAATCAAATTTATTTATACTGTGTCACAAGTTGCAGGCAGGACAAATGATAGTGACTGAATAGCCCCTTGCTGTCACAGCAGGTTAGAAACACTTTAGTCCTGTTTCTGAGCTGCGCGTTGGGTGTTCTGGCCTAGGTTCATCAGATCCAGATGTTTACTTTCTTTCATTTTTGGTTAAAACGTGTTTGGGAAAAATCCATGAAACAAGATGGTGCAAGAGAACTTATTCCATCTTCAGTGGTTGTGTTCCTTTTATGATAGGCTGGCTCCTCCGTGACTAGGAGAGACCTGTGGTCTCACTCTTACTTTGAACTCCAGCGGGCTGTGGGGAACTAGAGAGAATATCCTTTGTGCAAGGGAGTAAAATGGTTTACATCCTCGTACGTCACAAGGTGGTGCTGAAGATGAGTGGTCTTTTGTACCTTCTCCACAGGAAGCACAGTGACAGTGAGGAACTCTGTGTCTGACTGTAACCAAAGGTGGTGATGCACCACCAAACAAAAAGCAAACATCTTCAGATTCTTCCTGAAAACACCTTGCAGAACAGTTTGTGTACCATGCATGTTATTAAATCTGACAAGATCTACACTGGCTGATTTCTAGTCCAATGAGAGATGTGTAGTCTGGGATTTGATTTCTGCCCCACCACGAATTTTGTATGTGTAACTTTAGTTTTCTTTTTTGCAGGGACACATCAGGGCAAGGAAGGTTTTGCACCATTTTCAGATCGTACTCTAGAGGAGCCCAGGTAAGTGCTGCTCTCGGTTATTTGGCAGGGCACACTTGCTTTTTCTTTAGGCTTTAAAAAAAAAAAAAATCTTTCACACAATAGTAAAGAGCTCAGAAGAGCACATCAAACGTCAAAGAGATGAGATCTGTGTAAATAACAGGAGGCACCACATGTCTTCTTGCAGTCTAGTTTTCTTATTTTATGAAATGATGGGAGAGGGGAGTGACACTTTCCTAGACTGCTACAGAAAAGGTCTGTTACAGACTGTTCGCTATTGGTTTCTAGACAAGCGCTGAGAAGATGGGGTTATAGAGGACATGCTGATTCTAATTGAGATCTGCCTTAGCTTTAATGTGGGGGCTTCTAACTTCTGAGGTTTATCAGGTTTGGTTCAGTACGACACCAGCTTTCCCAATGGAGTTCTTCATCAGTGTTGCCTCCAAGTCAGTTCCAAAAATGTCTCCTACTTGCATGTTTGATATAGGCTTGAAGCTAGAGCAGCTCAATTGGATCTTAAAGTACATTCCTTAAAACGTGAAACTGTGTGTTAAATTTTGAGCTTCTCCTTTGGGCCTTGCTCCAGAATAGCATCTAGTCCTCTGAAAAATTGGTGTTAGTGAATAATGTTTTCTTGCTGTATTAAGAGTCATCTTTTAAGTGACATGACAGGGTCCCTCCAGGTAAAGTTTTATGAAGTTAAAATGAGCTACTGTATTTTCCTTTTTTTTTTCCAATTTGAAAAGTTTGGGGAAAATTATCCTTTTACACACTAAGTCAGAAGCTATATATCAACTTACTGACTGTGCCAGTATCCTGGCAGCTTCCCAGCCATTGGGAGATTTGCCACTTCCATTCAATCTCTTGCCACTGTTGCTCTTGGCTTTTCACTCCTCGTAGCTGTGGACTTGCTTTGCAAACTAGCAAAATCTGTCATGCCTTCTTTCCCTAAGACATGCTGCAAATTCACTAGTGCTTTAGACATGAGAGCACTTAGCCTGGGATGTGCCGTTGATATCTCTTCCAGTGTCTCATTTAGTCTTGTCTGTGCACATCTCTGGCGTTGCGGATGGCTTTGAGGCAGCTCCTTTGAAGCGGAGGCCAGCTTCCTGGTGCTTGCAGAGGTGCAGGGCAGGGAGTGCTGGAGTGTGCCATGGGCAGTGGGAGAGTGCAGGATCTCTTACGTGCATGCTCAGCCCAATGTGCGAGTTTAACTTTAAACTTCCCTCTGCCCATACTACATTTCAGAAAACTCTAGAGCTTCAGTCCTAATATAACCAGTGTGCATGAGACAATGTCCTTTCCCTTACTGATTATAAGCAAACAGAATCGGTCAGTGTGGTTTTCTGATGGCCACATAACTTAGCCTTGGTCAGTCTTTCTCGGAGACCTTGCTGTGTCTGATGCCCAAATCAAACTGGGAATAGAAACTGAAGCAAGGGCAGGCTTCCCACCTAATGCGTCTTGAAGTATCATCTGAGAGCTTTTATCCCTGTCTGCAGCATGACCTGCTCTTCCAAGTTGCTGCACAAAAGACTTTCTCCACTTTGTGTAGACTGTGAGCTCCTCAGAGCAAGCTCTGCATCTCCATAGGGCTTCACCCAGCAGAGCATGCACCTTGCGTGCTGGAACTCATAGCTGCCGTACAAGGAACTGGGGCAGGTGGGAAAGATGAAAGTAGTGATGAGAATACTTGGATAGGTAAAGATACACATCTGTCTAGAAACTGAAGTGGAATTGTAAGGCCCTTAGCGTTCTCTGTAGACACTACATTTCCCACTGGAAGGGATAAGGTGTTGTGTACATGGCCAGCCTTAAGTTTGAAATGGATTGCTTTTATCTTCCTTCCTTGCAATTGGATTCGTAATCTTCTTTGCTTTGGAGGTGACATCTTGCCCTATTCATCGCTATTGCTTTAGGATCTCCCACTGTAAAGTCTGGAAAGCTTGCCTCATCCATCTCATCTGCTTACCTTCCTCAAGGTGTCGGTTTGAGACATTCACAATAAACATAATCAGCCAGCTTGGCAGAGGCACCTTTAATGTGAATGCTTGATTGCTGAATGCTGGCGTATGCACCTTACTTAGGGAGCAAGGTGTGGCTTATGACTCTTCAAGGTCTATATTTGGCTTGTGCCACAAATTCCTGTTCTAAAGAAGTGTTGTGATGCCTCGGTCCTGATCTGCCAAAACAGTCAACCCTTTATAACAACAAAATAGCCCGAAGTAGCAAGTCTGCCCAGGGAAGGAGGGGTAGTTCCCAAGTGAAAAATCTCCACTGCCCTCTGAAAAATGTTCTTGTACTGAGCACTGCACAGTGAAAAGTGGGTGCCTTTTGAAGGCTCATCACCAGAGTCCAGGTGCAGTCTTCTCCAGGTGGCTTGAAGTAAAACTGTTTTGGCATCAGGTGATTGGCTCCCAAGGGGCAATCCAGCAATATTCCTGTATTAGCAGGAGTACAGATGTCTCTTAAATGACTCTCCACATCTTTCAGTGGAAGAGGAAAGTATCTTAATTTAAACTCTTGATGGTTAGTCAAAGTAGGAGTGATGTTAGATTTGAATAACAAATTCTTGACTGCAAGAATAGACTTGAATACTTGTAAGTATTTTCAGTGTGCAGAAGTTAACTTCTGGCAAAGTTGGGCAGTGCTGTCCTTCCTCTGAGTGAAAGGTACCACTTTGTAGGTTGGCAATACCATTTAATCGATGGTGTAAAGGCAGCTTAACCCACTGTGGTCTCGGGCAGGGAAAAAGAGATGAAGTGCTCCTGAACTCTGTTTCTTTGAGGTATACTTGATGCTGTGTGTTGGACTGACTTTTTTGCTTCAGCAGTCTGCTTTCCTCTCTTCTGTCTTGGTGTCATCCAGACTTCAAGACTTCTGCTGCAGGAAGCCTGATGCAAATCCAGTTGGAGGCAAGAGAAACAGCTTTTTAACCTAACAAACCAAAAGCTGAGTAAGAATAAGTGCAGCAGAGAAGAGAGGTGCCAGAAAGGAAAAGCTCTGTTTAAAGTGCAGTGAGATATTTATACAAGAACAGTTTGGTATAAACTGGCCATGAGCACCTTTATGCTGGAAACCAGCAAAGGTTTTTATTGAGTAAGGAGGATTGAGCTCTGAACTGAGCTTCCCATAAGGAGCACAAGGGGAGCTTTGAGTCAGTTGGGTTTCCAAAGAGGGCTCTGGGAGTCTGATGGGAGAGCAGGCGGCTGGCCTGGCCCTTACTGGGGCTGACTAGAAGAGGGTAAGTGTATCTGAATGGTGGGTGCTTAAGAAAATAGGCAAAGCAGCTGCTTGGTAGGAAAAGTGCCTTCAAGGAAGGGAGGTGCACCTGGCTCCCATCCCCACCTCATTGATTCTTTAGTGGAGAGATAAGGATTGAATCTTCTGAAGTTAAACCCTGCAGAAATTGCTAGGCAGAAGAACAGTCCCCAGACAGGAACCAGACCTTCTTGTGAGTTTTCCTTTCCAGCACAGCGCAGCGTTGCACTTTGCTCAACCTGGACCACAGGCAGGTCCCTCCCAAGTGAAAGGGATCTTCCTGAGCACCTTGCTGCCTTCCCCAGTTGTCCATTGCTTAGACTTCACGCTGCTGTTTAGACTCGTGGGTATGAAGCTGTGTGGTTTTTGTGTTGGGCAGGAACATTTTCCTTTTGAAAACATCTCAAAGTAGCTTTGCTGTCCCTGATGAGCTGGCTTCAAATGAGGACCAGTTCCCTCTTTCAGCCAAGGTGAACAAGTCTCATTTGCCTCAGGAGTTACTGCTGGGGTCACAGATCTGTCTTGCTTTCCTGCCCTGCCCTGCCTGGCAGATCTGATCTCATTAGGGAAGCAATGAGCTCTTTGGCTCAAGGCAGAGGCTTGTGGCACACTGTGCCTGGACCTCCCTCCCTTTCTCTTCTTGCTTTCCTGGGGTTTCAGTTCCCCTCTCAACACAGCTGCTTTCATCATCCCTTCTCTGTTAGGGTCTCTTGGGCCAGCAGGTCCTGACCGCGTTGCTCCAGGGTCTCACTTTGGGGCACGAGAGGAGCAGTAGCCCCTAGGTGGGGTGGAGATGCTATTACCCAGACCACGTTGTGCTGACTCTAGGGGCAGGGTAGAGGTGGAAATGCAGTAGTATTGCTACCTGCAGGACAAACTCTGGGCTCTGGAGTATTCCAGATTTCAGAACTGCGCTGGCATCTCATCTCTCTTGTGCTGCTCAGTTTGCAGTTGGTACGCTGGTACCTTTCCACAGCCCAGACACCACTTATTTCCAGTATAAATGGGCGCAAGGAGACCATTTTCACAGTAACTATTTCTTTGGCATAAACTATGGTGTAAGGAGTAAACTAACTTAGCTTTTGTTTTGTGGCTCTGATCTGGTGAAGATGGGTAACAAGCAATGAGTCTGCTCCTGTAAACTGGTGAGCTGGAGCTCTCAACCCTGCTGCTGGCTGCGACAGACCTTTCGTGACACGTGCTGGGTGCTCTGGCAGCTGTGGAGCTGTGATCCCCTTTCACTGGTGCGCAAGAGCTGCGTGATGTCCAACTACTAGTCCCTTAGGAGGCTTAGCTGGGAACTGGCACTTGTCCTTGGTCTTTGTAAGAGGAAAGAAATACCTGAAATATCAGGAGCTTGCTGTGTTGCAGAAGAATTTTTATCTTGTTGCAGTGTAGCATATGGTGAAGGGCATTTGGCGATGCTTAAAGGTACTTCAGAAATCTTTTGTTTTGCTCTTGGACTTCTGCCCTTTGGCTTTTTCTGTTTGGTAATAAGGTCTCAAGCATACCTGCAGCAGAGCTGGCACACTGATCTCAACTGTTGTGTGCTGGGGCTGCTCTGGTGGCTGCTGTGAGCAAATGCAAGCTATTCCGGGAGTTGTCATGAAGGGGAGAAAGAGGGGTCATGGCGGCACTTTGAGATCTAGCAAGGAAGAAGCAGAGTTAGGGTTGTTCCTGATGTCCTCATGTGCCAGTGACTTAAACTACTTCTGGAAACATGGCTTGCCAGCACTTCCCAGACAGTGTGATAGACCAAGTCCTTCAGGAATAGTTTCAGACTGTCTGCAGAAAGTCATAATCGACATTCAAAAATGCTGCAAAGCTGCAGCCCTAACAGAGTAATGAATATTATTGAGTTCTGCTTAGGCAGCTGATTTGAGTAGTTGCTGTTTATCCTGTTCAGGGCTTCTTAGTATGCAGGGAGGTGTTGGCTTTCTTGGCAACTCAGCAGGCTCTGAGATGCATGCTCTGCTCTGCCTTGCAGCTTTCTCGGTTGCTGCAAATACTCTACCTGCCTCGGGTCATTCTGAGGGATGTCCAGCTGCTGGAGGGGTTGGCCATGCCTGTCAAAATGCTTACCGAAAGCTCAGTGATAAATAACCCCCGCAACGCGTTACGCTGTTGGGAAACGCTTTGGCAGCAGGGTGTAACTGCCCCGCGAGCCAAGGTCTGAGGTGCCAGCTGGAAAGCTGCGGCTGAAGCCCAGCTCTGACGGAACAGAGGAGGGACAGAGTGTTCTGGTTGCTGTCACTGCTGGATCTTTGTTTATGCCTTACTTTGTCCTATGGGCTGGAGAGGTCCAGTCTGGGCGGGTGGTGTTTGGGCTTCTTCAGCAGCAGCTTTGTTCCATCGGTGGAGAATACGAGCGAGTGATGCTTTCCTGGCTGCCCTGTCCTCTGCGTGCAGTAAGCTGAGGTCTGCGGTGGTGTGAGCGCTTACTTCCCCTGGCCGTCTTCTTGCGTGCCTGTGTGAGCAGCTGGAGACCCCGTGCTCACAGCCGAGAAGCCTGCCTTGCACTGATGGGTGAGCACGCTGCTTCTGTCACCTTTCAGAGCTTATTGTGTGTAAGCTTGCTCTCGGCACCTGCAGCAAGCAGACGGGGACGTGATTTGATTTCCCCCTTTGGTTATGTGCACAGATCTTTGTAAGCTCCTGCTGAAACAAGCTTGACTTTTGGCAAAGTAAGTGTCCACATGTGCTGCTGGATACAATAACAGATCTCTGTTCTTTGTTCACCGCAGGATGTGCTTGTGTGGAAACTTTGTCACTGGAATGTTTAGAGTTGCATGAATCCCAGTAGTGTGGAACAAAAGCGGAGTGGAAATAAGCTTTGAAAATTAACTGTGAAAAGACCTGAGGTGGGTCTACGGATGAGTCCACTCTTCTTCCACCCAACACCAAAACCTATAGACAGGCTGGGGAGAAAGGCTGTTTGGGGGTTGGTGAGGACTCCAGAATACCTTAACAAAGTATTATCACAAGACACTTTCACAAGATGTCTTGTGAAACTAAATATTGAGAGGTATGGAGATGTTAGGGTGTTGACAGCCATCTAGGCACTTAGAGGACGATTTAGACTGCAAATGGGAATCTATTCATCTTTCTAGTTGAGTTGATTAAAGTTCTGCACACGTTATTCCAAAGGAGTCTTTATTTAAAAACTGAAAAAAAAACCAACAGATCTCACTTGGAGCAATCTGCAGAGACGGAGCCAACTCCCTGTCTCCGTGCACGTCTGCGTACTGTTCTCTGCAGGGGAGAAAATGGTGATGACGATGTGCATTTGGGATGCGTGCTCTGGAAACACGGTGTCTGGAGCACAGTGCGCTACCTGGGAGAAGCACGAGGTTGCCCAGCTGCACCGCAGGCTGCACGAGGCTTTCTGAGGCCGCTTCCTCCAGTTTGTGCTGAGTGAAAGCAAAGTTGGTCTTAACACCTGTGCTGGGGAGGGTGGGGACAGGATCAAGCATTAGACAACATGGCCTTGGTGTCTTAGGGTTTTGGGAGGCTTTATTTGACAACTGAACTCCAAGTGTCGTGCATGGAGCTGTGTTGTGACTTGGGAGGGTGAGCTGGCAGACAGCGTCTCTTCTGACATTTAGAGAGTGTGGTCTTGACCTTCTGCCCTGAACTTGGGGTTGTTTTTGCCGATTTTTTTTTTTTTTTTTTTTAATCCTTATTCATCTCTAAAGCAGATCCAGGCTGCAGCTGCCAGCAAGCCTAAAAACACTCTCCTCTTAGAGCGTGTTTCTGGCAGAAGCGGTCTTGGGTCTGTTTCTGTTGGCTAAAGGAACTCGTCAATGCAGAAATAAAATAAGTAGACTTTATTTAACTCTCTGGCAATTTGTCTTGGAAGGGGGTCATCAAATGTTTTCCTCTGTTTCCTGATTATCATTCCTTCACACGTACAGCCTTGGAAGCTAGAAGTCAAAACAGATATAACAAAAATGAAAAGAAAACTGAGTCTCATTTTGTTTTTCCAAAAGGCGCTTAAACATCATATGTCCTGTAGCAGGTAGTTCTTGATTGGGTTCTTGAAAAGCACTAGCTTGGGTTTTTGTGAACTTTTTTTTAATTGGGGGAAAATTATTTCTTCCTAGACTTTTTTCTCCTGTCTAGACCTAGGAGAAAATGATTCTTTCCTTGAGGAGAGAAAGAGGTTGGAGGGGGAGGATCTCCAATTCTTTTTTGAGTATAAAATTTCACTGTTCTAGAAATTATGCTGCAAAAAGATCATGAGCTCTAGACGTTCCTTGGAGGCAACTGAAGATGTGTCTGCTTCCACCATGTATTTGTACTTGGCTTTGGTACAGGCTTCCTCCAGGCTGTCAGGTGACTTTCTTTTGTCACCTTAACATCTCCTTTGCCTGCACTGGGGCTTGCTGTAGGGATGGCTGTTCCTGGAGGGTACCCCCGATTCAAGGAAGACTGTTTCTGCCCAGCTGGCTGCCCAGCGATGTGTTACCCTGCAGTCTGGCTCGGGCTGCTTTGCTTTGCCCTCGGCTTGGTCCCGTTGCTGCGGGGTCGCCTTTCACGCGGCGCTGTGCTCGCAGCTGGGCTGCCCCTCGCCCTGCGAGTTCATCTGTCCTCCTGGAGTTCCCGCTTCAGGGTATCTTCAATTATAATTCTGTGAAGTAACCTCAAAGAGCCCGTTGTCACTCAAAATGCACTCGATTGCAAAGAGTGACGAGAAGCCAGAAAAATTAGGGGAGGGTTGCAGCACTCGCCGCTTGCGTGAGGCGATTCTCTAAATGCTGCGTACCAGAGCAATGCCGTGAGGCAACTCCTGATGCAACAGCCTGTGTGCCCGCGGGGCCGTGCGTGGCTACATCTGTCCCCAGCAGTGCTTCGACTCAAGGAAGGCTCGTTTGCGGGAGCTGCTGCGGAGCTGAGCGCTGCCTGGGAGCTTGGCCGTGGTCCTGGGCTCGCAGCCGGGGCGGGCGCCCTCAGGGCGCTGCTCGTCTGGTGGCGGCTGCGGGGACGAGCTTCCCCACGTTGGGTTGTGCCTGCCCCGGCTGCCAGCACCGCCAGGGGTGGTGGCTGGGGGGAGAGGTGTGGGTGGCATTGGGGAAGAGGGATATGGGCCTGGGGATGCTCGAGACATTTCTTTCAAGAAGAAAGGGGTGGGAGGGGGGAAGGAAGAAGATGCTGCAAATACTGTGCCACAATTCTTAGCTTTCCTGGAGTTCCCAGCTCCTAGCACAGGGTAAATAGCTGGTGGTTCTTCCCGCACCTTCCTGGTCACTGACCAGCACAAAAGCAGCAGCAGTGTGCTGGCTGAGCCCACCCCGGGGGTGCAGCTCCCTGAACCCCCGGCTGTTCCTGGAGACTGGGCATGTTTCTTGGGCTGGGCTGCCCGTGGCTTACCACTGCCTCCTCCCTCTGGCACATCCTCAGCCATTCTGGGTTTTGCAGCTCGTGCTCTGACTGTCGCCTTGAGCAGCGTGCCCTGCAGCAAGACCTCTGATCCGACCCTCTGGGGTCTGCCAGCATTGCTCGGCTGTGCTTGCTCTGTGCAGCAGTGACAATTAGTAATGCTGGCTGCCCTTGGCAAAGCCTGGCGTGGGTGCCAGGCCTGAGATCCCGGTCCTCCAGAAATCTTGATTATTGCAATCACTCAGCTGCTTCCTTGCCAATGAAGGGAGGACTGAATGAGCCAGGTTCTGGATGGAGAAGGAAAAGGTGCTGAAGGCGAGTGAGCGTCTTAACTTTGTTGGGTTCTTCTGCCATCCTGCTGTTGAATGCAGATGTTCTGCATAAAGGGAAAAGGAAAAAAAAAAAGTTTCTGCCTCAGTGAGTTTGTATCAGACTGGTGGCAGGAGGATTTCTCCTCTGGATACAAAGTCACTGGGGCAGTTCCTCTTCCTCTGTAGAGTCTGCTACTTCGGCAGTGATTTGGGGGCTGTTCAGACTAAAACAGAACTGGTGTCTTTTCCAGAGTTGCTTGCTTGTTGGAAATGGGAGTAAAACCTTCCCGAACAGGTCTGAGTTAGTACAGACCTGTTGCATCAATTTTTGCAAGCGCACAAATAATGCGATTGGAGAAACGTTCTTTTAGCCTTTCAGTTTCTGGGTATAGAAATGGTCTTCCAAGTGCATCTCCCTTTCAGTTTGCCTACTATGCACCTTGCTGATTGCATGTTTTCTTCCATCAGGGAATTCTCTTGGTGTATGACATCACTAACCGCTGGTCCTTCGATGGGATAGATCGATGGATAAAGGAAATAGATGAGGTAAGCCAAATGGAAGGACCCGTGGAGCGTAGCAGCTTCCTGCTGTACCATTCGCCCTAGGGCTGCTAGCCATGGTGGCCAAAGAGCCAACAGGCTTATGGAAGTGTGGGGAGAGAAACGTGGCACACAAGTGCGGTGGTCTGTGACAACAATCCAGGGAGGTGCCACCTCCAATATGGGGACAAGGGTGGCTCTGCTGTGGAGATGAAATGACGGCAGTTCACTAATAAGCAAGGGAAGGGTTCTGTCCGTCGGTCTCAGTTCAGTGTAAATCTGGAGTAGCAGGAAGGGGCTTGAGAATGGACAAGACAGGAAAGTTTCCTCTAACGTGGACTTTAGAGGGGATAAATTAGTTGTCTTCATCATGTAGTATTGATTGCTTAGCAGTCAGATCTTCTGTTCCCTTGCCCTTCACTGCCGTTGAATCTAGGTAGAAAACTGGATGTCAGCTGCCCTTAGTAAAGACAAACCATGATTTTTTTTTTCACTTGTTTTTAAGCATGCCCCAGGTGTCCCCCGGATCCTGGTGGGAAACAGGCTTCACCTCGCCTTCAAGCGGCAGGTGCCCACAGAGCAGGCCCGAGCGTACGCGGAGAAGAACTGCATGACGTTTTTTGAGGTCAGCCCGCTGTGCAACTTCAACGTCATAGAGTCCTTCACGGAGCTGTCCCGTATCGTCCTCATGCGGCACGGCATGGAGAAGATCTGGAGACCCAACAGAGGTCAGTAGTAAGGGGGGTGCTCTGCGTGGGCAGCTGGCTGGGCTGAAGTGGAGGGGTAGGACTGACTGCCTGGCTGGGAGGTGTTGGCTTGTGCCTGCGGGATCTGAAAGCACCTGATGTGGTGAAATGCCTTAAGTCAGGCAAGCCGAAGCTGAACCACAGCAAGCTGCCTGTCCTGGTGCAGGAGCCCCGCAGTGAGGGATGGGCAGCTCCGGAGGGCAGTTCAGCATGTCTGGGCTCTGAACTGCTCTTGGGCATCCTGCACCTCTGCATGAGGCTCAGGGCAATTAAGCTCACAATTTGAAAGTACTTCAGTCGAATGGTTGTGTGGGATGAATCCAAGTGTAAGTGCCTCTGTCTGAGCCTGTATCTCCTGTTCTGGCGAGATGTGGAGGCAGAGCGAGCCCAGAGCAGTGCAAGGAGCTGAAAGGGGATAAACCATGTCCCTGCTGCAGGCATGGAGCAGTGGGCTGGGATATTCAGTTTGTCAAGGTGCATGTGCTGCGGTGTGGAAGGCTGTGAGCAGAGTCCACCTTATGCCTCAGCCTGTTGAATTTGAAGCAAAATAGTCTCAGGATCCCCATTCCTGGCTGGAGGTAGCAGCAGGAGTGTAACGCCCCGGCCAGGGTGACCTGCCTTCGTCTGTGTCCAGCCCTCCTGCTCGCTAGGGAGGGACCATCCCAGTTGCTGGCCCCGCTCACCAAACTGTCTGCCAGGGTCTTCTGAATCTCTCCCAGAGGGCAGCACCCGGAGCTGCTGGCTGCCTGCTTGGGAGTAGCCGAGCGGCTTTTGCGGCTGGCTGGAGGTGTAAGCGTGCCCTCCTGTGGCCGGCTGCTGGGAAATCCCATCCAAGCAGACTTCCCAAAGCAGATTCACACTGAGCTACAAGGACACTGGGAAGCCTTGTTCTGGCTTGATGGGATCATCATTGCTGCAAGCACCCTGCAGAGAGCCAGCCCCATGGCTGCTGCTCGCCAAGCAGGTGCCAAGTGAGACTGCCCTACGTCAGGGCTGGCCACCCGTGTTGCCTCCTTCCCCGGCCTCCGCCTCAGGCTGCCGAGTGGTAGCTGAGAAACCTTGCGTCAGTGAGCAAGCCCAGCGCGCTGTGCAGAGCGGAGGGGTAGCAGTGTCTGAGCCCAGGGTTGACACTGAAGCTGGCATCTTGCAGAACGCTGGCCTCCAACAGCAGCGCTTAACTGGAGCTTGGGACGCCTCTGTTCCCACGCTCTTATCCTAACTAATCTGCTCTCTGTTCAGGGCTCCTGTGCAGTCACTATTTAGCTCTTCTCCCCTAACAAGCAAAAACTGCACAGCGTAAAGAATAGGCATAGGAAGAAGGCAGCGCTTGATATCTCTTGGACCTTGACTGTCCGATCTCTTCTCCCACCAGTGTTCAGCCTACAGGACCTGTGCTGCCGAGCCATAGTTTCCTGCACCCCAGTGCACCTCATCGACAAGCTGCCGTTGCCTGTCACCATCAAGAGTCACCTGAAATCGTTCTCGATGGCCAACGGGATGAACGCGGTGATGATGCATGGCCGGTCGTACTCCTTGGCCAGCAGCGGGGGTGGGAGCAGCAGCAAAGGCAACAGCTTGAAGAGATCCAAGTCGATTCGGCCGCCCCAGAGTCCCCCACAGAACTGCTCACGCAACAACTGCAAAATCTCTTAGCAGGATGGATGCGCCGTGAGCTTCTAATGTGTCTGCACCCACCCACCGATGTACAGATGTTTGCACACTTCACCCTTTTCGACTGGATCCTTTTGGATGGGCCTCGGCTGCTTTTCCGATGGCGCACGCAAGCGTTGGGAATGTGCTCACGTTTGGCTTCGCATGTGAAGTGTGGTGCCGGCTGGAGAGGGGAGAGGACTCTGCCAAGTGACCCTCCAGGAATGCTTTGGGCTTTGCCTCTCGGCCTGGGGTGGAAAATTCAGCAGCTGCCGGGTTGGGGAGGGGGGAAGGGGAAAAAGTTTCAATGGAGAAATGGATTTAATGGCAGATTGAGAGGCTTAAGGGAGTAGGCAAGGAGAGTCTGTGCTGCAACTTTAACTCTTGGACTCCTGAACAGATTGCTGGTGCAATAGTGGTTGTTGGATGTAGTAAAGAAAGAAAAAATGGGGACGGGACTAGTGACCGTTTTCACCAAGATGTTAACCTGCTGTTGCCAAAAAGAAAAAAAAAGGCAAGAGTTGGCCAATTGGGAAGCTGAAGGAAGGAAGCAGTCTGCTTGCTGCCTTCGTTTATTTATGTAAATATTATACATATATATATATCACTTGTTTTTTAAGGTTTTTTTAAGAAGCAGTCAGGGAAAATTTTATGCAGCCATGTAAATAAAAGCATGGGATTAACCTTACTAGTGTCAGCAAAAGGGGAAAAGTGGAGGATTTTAAGATGAAAATATACAAATGTTTTAAGAGACTTTCAATCGCTGCCTGGGTTTATGCTAGGTTTTTTAAGTACTATGTATGCAGAAGGAAAGAACGATTGGTGTGTTATGTACCCCAAGCTGCTTTACTCTGATCATTCCCTAAAACTTCAGTGCCGAAGGCAGGGTGGGATTTAAATTGATTTGAGGGGCAGAGCAGAGAGGCCTGGGTCTGGGTTTTGTTTTTGGCAGGCAGGACAAAGTGGCAGCTCTGAGCTTTGAACCCACCCAGGCGACGGATGCCTCATTCAGCTGCACATCAGAAGATGCAAAGCGATCAGGGACTGAGGAGCGGAGGGTGGAAGCATTGAGCCTAAAGCAGCAGGAAGGTGCGGAACTTGTCCTGTATTGCTGCAAAGCCTCGGCCATCGCTTCCAGAGTCCTACCTCTGCGATGCAGTGCTCTGGGTGCGCTTCCTGGATCCTCGCACTGCTGCCCTGTGAGACTGGCCCTGAATCCTGGCTTTTTTGCTTTGCTTTCCCAAAGACGTCCTGCCTGAGCTTGTGCTGCTGTGGCTCCTCCTGGATGAAAGTGGGAAGGGACAGAAGCAGCTTTTCCTGCTGGAGTGTGAAGGAGCAGAAGCAGGGCCATGGTTTGTGTGGCAAACAGCGGTCACCAGCCTCCACGTCCCGCCATGGCGAGCGTGCTCGGCTCGTGGCTGTGGCAGGAGATCAGGAAAGCAAACTGCTTTGCTCTGTGGGACTGCTTCTGGGTTTTAGAGGACATGCGTGCTCAGCAGCAAGAGCTTGAGACACACGCGTGGTGGGGAGAAGATCTGTGAAGCAAGGGCATGTGCATCCCTGGCTTAGTCCCATGGCAGTGTATTAATTTGTGCTGAAAATTCCCCTGGAAACTTAAAAAAAAAAAAAAAAAATCATGCCTAGACCTTATTGCAAGTGAGCAGGGCCTGGCAGTGGTACTAAGCTGTGTCAACAGATTCCTGCAGGCAGCCAGGACATGTGGATTGTGAGTAGTGTAGTAGAAAAGTGAACTGCTTTTCATCTCTGTGGAGGACAGCAGCGGTGCAGTGCTGCCATCTTCCTCCTGTTGTTAGCAACTCCGCGAGGCCTCGGCTTGCTCCTCTCCCCCAAAGCCGTCTGTTGCGTTGCATGGGCAGAATGAAGCCGCAGCAGTTCCTGCAAGGCTGACGACCCCCTTGGAGCACGCAGCGGGCGGGTGGGCAGCCCCTCCGCAGGGCACTCCTGCCCTGGGCGATGAAGGAGCCTTCCCCCTCCCTGCTCTGCAGAACAAAACCTGGCACGGGGTAGGTTTCTTGGCTTGTCCCTGGTGTGCTTTATTGCCCAGCTCAAATGAGCGAGGAGAGAATTAAACCCTGGGCAGAGGGGGGAGAAGAATCCTTTGTTGTGGTGATTTGGCTCAAGAGCAAAGCTGCAGCTGATTTCAGCACGGAGTCCGGGGGATTTCTAGAACCTGTCTGGGATGGCTGGCACCTGTTTCCCATCACTTAACACACAGCAGAAGACAATCGCTGGCTCAGCAGCTGGGTGGGCCAGGGATATACGGCCAACAGGTGATGCACCCCAGTGCTGCAAAAGGCAGCTTCTCCTGGAAAACATCTCCTGGGCAGTGCAGGGCCAGGCTGCAGGTGGCCTCTTGCCTCTGCAGCAGCCAGGCACTGGCACATGGGGCGAAGAGGCACGAAGGTTTCCTTCACGAAGTCGCAAAGCTGCTGCATGTCTAGAAAAACTTTACGTACCTCTGCTTGGTTTTGCTTTGATATGTGACACCTCCCACACCTTTTGCCCAAAGCTGATTTTTTTTTTCATCCTGTAAGATTCAAGAGATCCTGTATGGAGGGAGAATGAAAGATTTACCTGGAGTGTTTGCTCAGCATTTTTTTTTTTTAATTTAAAAAGAAAAGAGGTTCTTGCATCTGATGTCAACACTAGTCTTTAGCTGCTCTCCAACACTTGTACCATTCCTGAGGGGTTTTCTTCTTTTTTTTTTTGGACTGTCCTTTTATTTTTTTATTCCTTTGTACAGTCAATGTTGTTCAACTGATTATATATGGTTTTGTTTTATATAAATTAAAGCATTTTTTGTTTTGAACTGCATATCAGGAGGTGGAGGAGTTGTATCAGTTGGGGGGTGGGTGGAGCTGGAAAGAGCTGAAAAGGAAAAGGTGGTAGTTTTGCCCAAAGCTGGGCAAAAGCAGGACTGCTTGTGGTGCAGGTGCATATTGCCACTTCCACATCAGCAACAGGAGAGCTAATACTAATCTGAGACTTCATTCGGGGAGGGGGGG
>VXAL01006475.1:0-10818 GCA_013399475.1 Chauna torquata | reverse complement strand
TGGGATGGCTGGCACCTGTTTCCCATCACTTAACACACAGCAGAAGACAATCGCTGGCTCAGCAGCTGGGTGGGCCAGGGATATACGGCCAACAGGTGATGCACCCCAGTGCTGCAAAAGGCAGCTTCTCCTGGAAAACATCTCCTGGGCAGTGCAGGGCCAGGCTGCAGGTGGCCTCTTGCCTCTGCAGCAGCCAGGCACTGGCACATGGGGCGAAGAGGCACGAAGGTTTCCTTCACGAAGTCGCAAAGCTGCTGCATGTCTAGAAAAACTTTACGTACCTCTGCTTGGTTTTGCTTTGATATGTGACACCTCCCACACCTTTTGCCCAAAGCTGATTTTTTTTTTCATCCTGTAAGATTCAAGAGATCCTGTATGGAGGGAGAATGAAAGATTTACCTGGAGTGTTTGCTCAGCATTTTTTTTTTTTAATTTAAAAAGAAAAGAGGTTCTTGCATCTGATGTCAACACTAGTCTTTAGCTGCTCTCCAACACTTGTACCATTCCTGAGGGGTTTTCTTCTTTTTTTTTTTGGACTGTCCTTTTATTTTTTTATTCCTTTGTACAGTCAATGTTGTTCAACTGATTATATATGGTTTTGTTTTATATAAATTAAAGCATTTTTTGTTTTGAACTGCATATCAGGAGGTGGAGGAGTTGTATCAGTTGGGGGGTGGGTGGAGCTGGAAAGAGCTGAAAAGGAAAAGGTGGTAGTTTTGCCCAAAGCTGGGCAAAAGCAGGACTGCTTGTGGTGCAGGTGCATATTGCCACTTCCACATCAGCAACAGGAGAGCTAATACTAATCTGAGACTTCATTCGGGGAGGGGGGGGATCTTAAAGTCATGATTGCTGGCTCTGGATGGTTTTGCCCTGTTCCACACATGCAAAAGCTAAAATTTTTCTTGATTCTCACATAATTGCTGATTCTGGATAGTGGAACTTCAAGAAAACAGACTAGCCTGACACCCATTTACTGTTGTAGGTGGCTGCAGGAAGGCACCTTCCCATCGGTGCAGTCCTTGGTACATGGGAGCTGGTCCCTGGGGCCAGGAGCCCGCGGCTGGCAGCTGTGCTACGCGGCTGGAGGGAAACCTCCTCACCCCATCCTCTTCTGCTCCCAGCCCACCTCCCCTTGACCTCCCTCTTCCCCTGCCTGCTCACTTCCCGAGGATCAGATTTTCCACTTCGTACCAGACTGGCCACGCTTGTTTTAGCAGCTTAAGTAATTATTGCTGGGGATGGGGGGGAGTAGGGGGGAAATCAGATAGTGTCTGCAGCCTGGAAAACCCTCAACTAAGGTAAAAGCCTGGCCAAGGAAGAGTCACGGAGCTGTTTCTGTTGTTCTGTTAGCCTTCTCCTCACCAGTGCAGCCTGGACAGTGGCGGTGGGTGGCTTCAGGTGGGGGAGCCGACAGCAGGAGCCAGCGCTGCCGCAGCAGCCCCTCTGCCTGTGCTGCGCCGGTCTCTGCAGAGACAGCAGGGCCGGAAAATGCCATACGCAGCCTGAAAGTGGGGGAAAGGCTAGATGGAGCTTCAACAGTCCCTGCTCCTTGGAGGAGGAGGGAGGGAGCAGATTGCTCTGAGCTGGTTCAGGTCTTTCCTAGCTAGGTGGGTTTCTCCGAACCCCCCTTGCAGAACTGAGGGTGACTCTGGTTCATCCTGCTGTCCCCTGTGGTTTGTACCCTGGAGGCTGTAAGGAAATGGGGATGCTCACCTGTGCACACCTGCAATGGCTGGCACTGGGGCTGCAGCGGGCGCGTTGCCGGAGCAGGAGCAGGAGCACGCCGTCCGCGCTGCAGCATGAGGTGTGCCTCTGCCCTGCGCCGGGGGTGCTGAGCCGCTTCCTGTGTGCGTTTGTCACAGATGGAGGAGGTGGCCGTAAAACCCCACCGGTGTCTGTGACCTTAGAAAATGACCCCCAAACTCCCCGCTTAGGCGCACAGCGTGTGTCTGAGCGGTGAATTGGAGAGGGCACGGCCTTTTTGCACCTCAGTGTGCAGAGATGGGGAGTTTTGGAAAGGCTGAAGTTGTAACTACTTGAAGCCTTTAGATGATGATGGTTTATCACGTGCTTGTTCCGGGGTGGGGGAGGATGGCTTTTTCATCCCTGTCCTCCTGAAGAAACACCGGCATGGCCAGGCGGGAGGCAAGGGCTGCAGCAGGGCCTGCCCTGGAGGAGCTCGGGGCTGGAGGGGAGCTGGCTCGCACCGAGGACGTGTGGCAGGGAATTCAGTTTCCCGGTCTGTGCTTCAGGGGCTTGCGTTAAATGCCCTGGGGTCAGCACCGCGCGGGCACCTCGGGGTGCGAGGGGAGCACGGTGCAGCGACTGGGCCCCTCTGGCTTCTGCCGGGCCTTTGTCCCAGCCTCGGTGCTTTTGATCTCGGTGACACAGGGACGAGGCATCTCAGGCTCTGGTGTGAACCATGGCTGCTCCCCCAGCTCAGGAGCTGGGAACGGGGCAGGAGCTGACCCAAACCCAAGCACCGGGATCTCCTTGGTGCTATAACCACATGGGGGCAGGCAGAACCTGGGTTCTGAATTTCCTCATCCCACCTTTCCATCCCTTCCCTTCCCACCCTCCGAAGGACCCTGGGGCACCCCTGGAGTGGCCCAAAGCGGCTGAGAGTCCCCAGGCTGCTCTCGAGCCCCATCCCCAGGCAGTGATCCCTGTGTGGCTGTGTCCGGGCCGGACCAAGGTGGGTTTTGGGATGGGGAGGAGGGGGGGGTCTCCACACACAACACTGCTGCTGTGTATGGGGGGGTCAGGAGGCTCCAGGCTGCTGTGCCACCTCTTGGGCTGGGCTGCTCTGATGCAAGTCCCTGTTTGCAAAATCCCTCGCCAGCCTCCCCACCGGTGTCCCAGGGCAGCGGAACTTCCCCTGCATGTCCAGGGCCAGCTCAGCCAAGGGGATAATCTGCCCCGGCCGGATCCTGACCCCTCCACACCACCAAGTGCCTCCTGCAGTGGCTGCAGGGAGGGAGCGGCCGCTTCAGGACCACGTAGGGCCCAGCCGGGGGCAGGGGACGATGGCTCCTCCTTGGGCTGGCGCTGGTAGGGGTGACGGTGGCCGCGCCAGGTTTCCCTGTGGCCACGGGATGGGGGCAATGCCCAGGGGACAGCCCAGGGCTGGGGCTGGCTTGCAGCTACTGGCAGCGGTTGTGTCACCCTCGAGCACCACGACAGGCTGGCGGGGGACAGGCTGAGCCCCCGTGGTGCCCGTTTGCCCACTTCATCTTTCTGCACTGAGATGAGTGTTGGGATTTCGGGCAGCCCAGTAAGCCCCCACAACCCAGCCTCGCAGGGCAGCGGCACTTTCCCAGCCCCAGCAGCTGCAGCGGTTGCGTCTCCAGCCCGGCCGAGGTCGCGGTGCTGTGTCAGCGGCACCGGCTGGAGGTCAGCATGCTGGGGCACTGAGGCTATGTCCCCCAAACGCCTGGCCAGAGCAGCCCCAGGAGCCGCAGGCGGGGGGGGTCTGCAGCCGGAGCTGGGGGTGCCAAGATGCCCCCAAGGTGGCTCCCAGGGGCAGCAGCTGCAGGCGTCGGCTGAGATGCACAGGGACGGCTGGGGAGGGAGCATGGCTGGGTCTGCCCGAGCTGGGCGACGCTGCCTTGCAAGGGTTTGGAGCTTCTCCAGCTCTGAGCTGAGGCCAGGTCGAAGGCACCGTGGCTTGGGTCACTGCTCTCACCAGTGCTGCAGGAGTTAATGCTCCCCAGGGGCCTCTGAAACCCATTCCTGCAGCAGGTCAGTCTCCAGTGGGGATTAAGGGAATCTGGCTGGGAGCAAGGGCTGGCTCCTGCCAGCTTAGGGCTGGCTCCGGGAGGTGCTCTGCAAGGCAGAGGTGGGATTGCAGCCCAGGCGCAGCATCCGGCTGGGGTCTGGCACGGCCAGGCGCTGCCTCCCAGGCACTCCCCAGCTCAGAAAAATACAGCAAGTTTAAAAACCCAGCTGTAAATCATCATCATGTGTTGCTCGAGCAGGGAGGGAGGGCTGGCTGCAAACCTGGGGATTTGCAGGGTGCTTGGGGAGTCTGCAGGTGCTGAGGAGGGAAGGCAGGTGTGGGGTGGGGGGCCCAGGCCAGCCCCCCCGCCCCGGCCCGTAGCCTCAGACCCGGTGCGCGGCTGCTGGTGCTCGGCTCTCCGGTCGGCAGTGCCACGGGGCTGGGGGCTGCGGCTGCCTCCCCTCTGGCAGGCCCAGGGCGGCTGAGCCGCTGCAGGCAGACAGGAGGCTCTGGCTGTTTTCTCATCCTGCAGGAATTCGGCTCCATGGGCCGGGCATTTTTTTCCCCTCCTTTCACTCTCTCTCTTTGGAGACTTTCCGCATTCTGCCTTTGATCTCCCCCCTGTGTTTGCCCAGTCGATCGGCTCAGACGGGGTTAGAGGCTGAGGTCAGCGCCTTTTCCATTCCAAACACCCAGAAACATCAGGGAGAAGGGAGGGGATTCAGATTACAACCTTCCCGTCCTCCCCTTCCACCCCTGCCCCACACGCAGGCAGCACCCCAGCCCTGCTGCCCGCTCCCGCCGCGCTGCGAGCCCGACCCCGCTGACACTGCCACGGCTTTGGGGTGCCAGGAATGGAGTGAGCCCCCCCCGCCAGTGCTGTGACATCGCCGAGGCTGAGCCACTCTCGCTGGGGCCACCGCTGCTGCGCGATGCTGTCCCCAGCGCCCTGAGCTCGGCGATGGACAGAGGTGCCGGGCAGCATCTCTGGAGGGACAGCATGCGCCAGGCGTGCTAAACCAGAGGTTTGGACCCCGTCTCCTCCTCCTCTTTGTCCCACCCACCTTCCTTTTGATTCTTTTCCCCTCCATCCAATGTGATTTGTCCCGAGCCTCGCGGCAGGGCACGGGGCAGCCAGATGCCTCACCGGAGTTTCGGCCGCCCGGGACCCAGGTTGCGCGCAGGCGGGCGGCAGCTCGGTGGGGCTGAGCCGATGCGCGCGGTGCTGCTCCTGCCCTTGCTGGCTGCCGCCGCCGGGCTGAGCCTGCAGCCGGCCAGGATGCGGCACCTGGGGGTCTGCCCCAACCAGCTGAACCCCAACCTGTGGGTGGACGCGCAGAGCACCTGCGAGCGGGAGTGCCAGGCTGACCAGGTGAGCGGGGGCTACGTGGGGGGGCTGTGGGCACAGACGGGATGGGTTTGGGTGCCGCTGGGGGCTTGGGTGCTGTGCCGCAGCCACATGCTGCACCCAGCTGCTTGGGAGCACCCGTGTGGTGCTGTGGGGCCAGGGTGTCCCCAGGGAGATGCTCTGGGGGTGCTGGTTCCTGGTGCACCCGGATGGTGTTTCCATCACCAGAGGCTGCAGCTGACTGACGGGGTGCCCAGCGTGCTCAGCCCCTCTGCAACCTCACCCTCACATATGAGCAGTGCCCTGGGGCTGTTCCAAAGCCCCGCAGCAAGCAAAGCTATAGCTTATTGCCCCACCATGTCCCTCCTGGCCAGTCTCCATGTCCAAGACACCTCCCCATGCACCCCCAGGATGCTCCCACTCGGTTGCGGGGCTGTCACTGAGGTGAGGGGTAGGGGTGCGCTGGGACTGCTCTCCCCCCACCAGGCCCCTCAGTTTTCCCAGGAGCCCAGGGCTGCCCATCCCGGTGAAGTGACTCCTTTGCAGTTCATCACCACAACGAGTTCTGCCTCCCCTCAGCCAGCCAAAGCCCGCAGGCTCCCCAAGCCACGGTGCAGCGTGGTGGCGAGGACGTTGCTGCTTCCCCTCCCTGCACTGCCATGGTGGCAGGAGTGACCCTGGTCCTCGCCGGGTGACTGCAGTGCCCCACAGCCTGGCATCACTGTGCCACGGGGGGGCCAATCACTGCTTCATCCCCACCATCCCAGGGGGCTGAGGTCAAACTGGGCCAGGGCCACGCAGCCGTGCTGGGAAGGTCCGGCTCTGACCCAACGCCCAGAGCAGCCCGGGAACAGTGGATACACCCCAGTGGGGGGAGCATCCCCGCGGGCACGGCGTGGCGCTGACCCCCTCTCCCCTCCTTTCCCCTCCCCACCCGGCAAGGACTGCGAGGGCTTCGAGAAGTGCTGCACCAACGTGTGTGGGCTGCGCAGCTGTGTGGCCGCCCGCTTCGCCGATGGCAGCCTGCCGGCGCTGGAGCTGGGGCGCGGGCCCTCGTGCGAGAGCTTCGTCTGCGCGCAGCAGGGCTCCGACTGCGACATCTGGGACGGGCAGCCCGTCTGCAAGTGCAAGGACCGCTGCGAGAAGGAGCCCAACTTCACCTGCGCCTCCGACGGCCTCACCTACTACAATAAGTGCTACATGGACGCCGAGGCGTGCCTCCGCGGCACGCGCCTCACCACCGTGCCCTGCAAGTACATATTCACCTGGCCCGACACCAGCCCCGTGCCGCGGGAGACGACGGCGCGGCCCACACCAGGCGCTGGCCCCGAGGTGCCGGTGCCCCCCGCCCTCTACAGCAACCCCTTCCACCAGTCGGTGCGCGCCGGCGGCACCGTCAGCTTCCGCTGCGACGTCAGCGGCCGCCCGCGGCCTGACATCACCTGGGAGAAGCAGAGCGACCGGGCCGAGAACTTCATCATGAGGCCGGACCAGATGTACGGCAACGTGGTGGTCACCAACATCGGGCAGCTGGTGATCTACAACGCCCGCCACGAGGACGCCGGCATCTACACCTGCACAGCCAGGAACGCCGCCGGGCTGCTGCGCGCCGACTTCCCGCTCTCGGTGCTCAAGCGGGAGCCCGGAGGGGCCCCGCGGGCCGGCAGCCCCCAGCCCTTCCCCAGCACTGAGTGCCTGAAGGAGCCCGACCGGCGCCGCTGCGAGGCCCTGGAGGTGCGCTGGCACTTTGACGCCAAGCAGGGCTCCTGCCTCACCTTTCGCTACGGCGGCTGCGGCGCCAACAGGAACCACTTCGAGACGTACGAGGAGTGCCGGGCCGCCTGCCTGGGCAGTGCCCGCCCCACCTGCCTGCTGCCCATGGTGCAGGGCCCCTGCCAGAACTGGGAGCCCCGCTGGGCCTACAACCACCTGCTGAAGCAGTGCCACTCCTTCGTCTACGGCGGCTGCGAGGGAAACAACAACAACTTTGACAGCAAGGAGACCTGCGAGGATGTCTGCCCCTTCCCCAAGAGCCTGCAGTGCAAGGCCTGCCGCCTCAAGAGCAAGATGGTGCTGAGCCTCTGCCGCAGCGACTTCGCCATCGTGGGGCGGCTGATGGAGATCGTCGAGGACCAAGACTCCGGCATCGCCCGCTTTGCCCTCGAGGACGTCCTCAAGGACGAGAAGATGGGCCTCAAGTTCTTCAACATCAAGTACCTGGAGGTGACCTTGACCGACATGGACTGGAGCTGCCCCTGCCCCAACATGACGGCCGAGGACGGGCCGCTTATCATCATGGGTGAGGTGCACGACGGCATGGCCACGCTGGACCCCAGCAGCTACGTCCGGGCAGCCAACGACAAGCGGGTGAAGAAGATCTACGAGCTGATGGAGAAGAAAACCTGTGACCTCCTCAACCGCTTCCAGGACTAGGGGCAAGCTGGGATGTGCAGACACGGGGGACATGGGGCTGCAGACCCCCGTGGAGGAGACAGCCTGGACGATCCCGCAGCCCAGTACCTTTATTTAGCAAATATCACCATTCTGTAGTTCCCTCCCCTGTAATTTATCTGTCCGCATGCCCCCTCCTTGTACCCCCCAGCCCAGACAGCAGCAATAAAAGACTGGGCTGGGTTGCAGAGGGGTCTGCCCAGACCCCCACCCATGACAACCGTCCCACAGCACTGAAGCCTCGGGTGCAGCACGGTACCCTCAAGCTCCGTGCTGCTCCACAGCTGTGTGCTGCAGGGGTCTGGGCAAGGGCTGGTGCCCCCCGCCTTGGTGCTGGGGGGGTGGTGATGGAGCAAAAGCCCCCACCCCACCGAAGGTGGCTCTGGCAGAGGGACGGCACACAGTGGCCAGGCTGGAGCTCTCGGGAAGTTGCTGGCAGGGTGCAGCCTCCGGACTTTATTGGAGGACAGAAGCATGGTCCCACGCGGAGAACAGGGTCCCGCACCTCGGCACGGTGCCTGCCCAGAGACACGGAAACCGGCACCAGGAGAGAGGTGTCCCCCACACCCGGCCGTGCTGTGCCCCTCCCAGGCTGCGCTGCTGCTGCTGCGTCACCCCACCGCAAGGGCAGCCCCAAGGATGGAACCAGAGCAGATGGACCCGAGACCACCAGCCAAGCGCAGCCGGTGCAGGGCACGTGTGGCACTGTCCCTTTGCTGCCGAGCCCTGCCCCGGGGACGGTGTGACCCCTTGGGAAGTTGTGCTGGGAGGTGCCCACGGAGCGCGGCGGGTCACTGCTTGCGGAAGATGAGGCTCTTGTTGTTGGCTGGCATGTCCACCTGCAAGCACAGAGCTGGGGTCGGGGGGGCTGCCAGCACAGGGACCGTCCCCCCGGGGACCCTGGCACCTACCATCCTCTCCAGGCGCAGCCCGTTGGCCTCAGCCAGCTGCCGTAGCAGCGCTGTGTCCCGAAGGCCCCAGGCGGGGTTGCTGCCGGGAAGAGAGGCACTGGTCAGACAGACGGATGGACAGACAGACACCTCGCCCCCAGTGCTCCCCAGAGCAGCCCCCATCTCCCAGGGGTGCCCCCAGGTGTAGGGCTCCCCCGAGCCTCTGCTTTAGGTCTTTTCTTGAGGGACCACGCTCAGAGGGTGCTCCCTACTCTGGCAGCCACATGCGGTGGGCGGAACGGGCAGCGTGGGCAGGACAGACAGACAGCGTGGGCAGAACGGGCAGGGCCACCAGCAGCCCCAGGCAGGCTGCCTGGACCCCCAGCCTCCCGGCTTCTCCCTCCTACCTCTGCCTCAAGCTGCGGTCAAAGTCCACGTTGCTCTGGGGGCTGATCCGGCCATCCACAGCGTACGGCTGCCGAGACACAAAGCCGGAGCTGCAGGCTCGAGCCATGGCTCCCTTCTGGCACCCCCAGCCCCAGCCCCAGTCCCTGCCATGCTGAGGCCAAGCGAGAAGGGACACAGCCCCAGACGGGGCCACAGGTGCCGTCATCCACCACAGGGCCCCCAGCCCCTGCCCTGTTCCTCTGCATTTTGGGGTGATGCAGGAGCGCTCGCCCCAGCAGACAGCACCCCTCTAGTGCTGGGGGCTCATGGCCAAAGCAGCCCCATCCAGGGCTCACAGCGTGCCCCAAAAGGCTGATCCCTCCCTAACCTGAGCCCACCTTTTCCCAGCCCCCTGCACAAGCCCTGCCCAGGGAACCCTCCCACCTGCCCCCCACCCCCAGCAGAAGCTCCAGCATCCCCAGGGCCCCCCCTCATCCCGCATCCCGTTGCGATGCTTCCGCTTGGCACTTGGCCAAGCAGCACCCACCCCATAGGTGAAAAGCACGCCTCCGGGCTTCAGCAGCACCCCGGCACCCTTGAACAGCCCCTGGGGAAAGAAAGAGGCAGGGGCCGGGTCAGAACGCCAGGGACACCCCACAGCTGATTTCCCAACCCTGGGCACTGCAGCCATTGCCCTGAGCCCTCCCCAAAACACACAAGGAGCCGTACCCCAACCCCCACAACCCAAGGGGTGCCGGGCACCGCTCACCTCCGTGCACCGCAGCTCTGAGATGTGCATCATGTTGATGCTGACGACGAGGTCCAGGGTGGCGGGCTGGGTGCCCCCCCAGGTCTCCCAGCCCTGTGAGACGTCCAAGTAGATGGGCGGCAGCATGTTGGGCACCTGCATGGCCTCCGCGTAGGCAGCGATGCTGCGGGTACAGCCCCCGTGTCAGACGGCGCCCAGAGCCCGCTGGCCCCGCACCAGCACCCAAAACCTGCCCACCCTGCATGCCAGCAGCATCTCCCAGGTGGAGTCTCTGATGTCTAGTAATAAGGTTGTGCTTGCAACTAGGGGCACTGGCTTGGCTCTCTGTATAAGGCAAGGAGTCTGGTGGCTCAGGGGTCGCAGGGGGGCTGACAGGGCACTGGATGAGCTTTGCCTCCACTCACATCCAGAGAGCTGCTTTGGAAAGCGGGAGCTTCCCAGCCCGCTGAGGCCACATACACAGCACCAAGCGCGGCACAGCTCCTGGCCACACGGAGAGCCTCCTGCAAACCTGTCATTAAGCAACACGATGAAAAAATCCCAGAGACACCCACTAGAAACTGCTCCCAGGTCCCAGAACTGCTCCCTCCACCCTGCCATCCTCCAGCCCTGTCCCAGAAGGGCTTAGGACAACCAGCACAACCCCTCGGTCCTGGCTCTGAAAATCCATCCTGAACACAGAGACACGATCAGAGAAGGGCCCTCTGCCCGCCGCAGCCAGTCGGCTATACCCCGCAACAGTCTGGCCCCGTGCTGAACCCCCAGCCTGGGGATTATTTTTAACTGGGGAAGCGTGTGCTTGGTGCCACTCCTGGCGGGGCTCCTGGCAAGGACTGGTGGAAGGGACGCGGGCTGTGCCCCCGGCACATGCAGCTATTTCTGTGCCTCTGCACTGGGCTACTCAAAGAGGGTTATTTTATGTTGGGGAATTTCTCCCTGCTTAAGAGCTTGCGTTTATTTTTGTTTCATCAATGGAAACCGATCCCTTCCAGCCCAGCACTGCAATTCCTGGAATGGGCATTTGGTCGCGACTTGGACCTGCACACGCCACCGCAGCACAAATAACGGCAGCAGCTCGCCGGAGTGGCCAGCGGCGCGGGCCTGGCAGTGGGGCGCGATGCCACCCACCACGTGGAGCCGCGGCTGGGTCACGCCGCACATCCCCACGGAGCACCGCGCCTGTGGACACGTGCAGTTAACACGCGAGGGCAACCTCTGCTTTGCCATTCAGACCAAGCAACGCGGGACTCTGAGA
>VXAL01006473.1:121659-156369 GCA_013399475.1 Chauna torquata | reverse complement strand
TTTCCTGCTCCTGTGCTCTTAAGGTGTATTACTTAAGAAGTGACCAGCACTGATGGACCCCAGTGCCTTCAAAAGCAGTTCCCCTGGGGACCTTACTAACTAGTTCCCTGAGCAGCCTCAAGTCTGCTTTCCCCAAATCCAGGGTTAAAGTTTTGGAGGCAGTTTGCCACCTGTCACCAAAGATATTTAAACTCGACTACTTCATAATCACTATGGCCAAGATGGCCACCAATTGCCACTTCACCCATGAGACCCTCTCTGTTCACAAGCAACAACTCTAGGAGGGCACCTTTCTTAGTTGGTTCCCTTAGTACCTGTACCAAGAAGTTATCATCAAGGTGTTCTAGGAATCTCCTGGACCTGTTTGTATCAGCTGTGTGATATTCCCAGTTAATGTCTGGCAAGTTGAAGTAACCCATAAGGGCAAAGGTGGCTGATCTAGAGGTCTGTCTTAAATATATCTTTACGGTCTTGTAAACATTAAATGGGGTATATGTTGCTGCTATTAATTGTAGTTTTTGAAGGGAAACACACTGAACTGTTAAGTTCTTTGAAGACTGTTCTTCACTCTGTTTTAACTCTGTGATGCCAGACTTCTGGGTGAAAGGCAGTAGGGGTATGTTCTTTTAGAAATACTCAGACAAAAGTGCTTTTTTTCCCCCAATTTAAAAACTACTATGGAATGAAGTGACGTTTAAAGAATGCCTATTGGAGCCATAGACTTGATTATTTAAAAATCCTGTGCATTGGCATTTAATTTAGTAGCTTAAGCTTTTACATGTTTTATATCTTGCTCCGTTTTATTTTTGCAGTTCTTACACTGTGGAGTAAACAAAAGGGAAAGTATGTTTTTCTGATGCCTTCTTTAGGTGTTTACAGATGCTTGTCCATAAAGAACTCATAAATTAGAAATTTCAGGATACTGTGTGAATACTACAGGAAATCTTCATTGGAAGAAGGAGGCAAAAGTGGATTCCAGATCTGTAGGTGCATTGTCAGTGGATGAACTTTGAGCTCTGGGCTTTTTTGCTACAGCTGTCTTCTAGTTGAAGTAGTGCATCTCATAAAACAGCTGCAGAGCATAGATGTTGGGGATTGCAGATGCCAAAAGAAGCTGTTATTAATCAGTTTTAATCAAGAAATAGCTTTCAGTATACCAACACGAAGTTGATGCTTGGTTAAATCGCCAGGAGGAACAAATGCCTAAGATGAAGGGTGTTCATTTGGAACAGGAAAAATTAAAATTTGTAATTTAAGCACCAATGACATGAGGGAGTATTTAAGGGTTTTAGTGAGGATGTAGCTACATCTGTGTTTATGGTATTTTTCTCCTTTCTTACATGAATATTTAAGCCTGCCCTCATTTTGCAAAGATGTGTGAAACTACTTGTACTGAAGGCGGAGAATCCCTTATTTGTTGCTCCGGTGCACTAGGTTGCATGTGTGATGAGAGAGCAGGCAGTGTGTTAACCTCGTGCCTCTGACGTGTTTGAAAGACAGTTAGGAACACAAGCACGTTAGTCTTCTGCAAAAGCTAGCTCTCAATAGGCTTGCACTTAAAAAGTCTTGAAATTGGTGAGATCCTAATGTTATGCTATGGAGAGCCTTACCAGAAGATATTTTTCAGTCATCTCTGAGTTGAAAACTTCTCCCTTTGCAAAATTTTTCCTTATTTACTTTCCCTACCTCTACATTATACGGTCAGCAATAGCGTTTACTTAAGGCAGCGTGATCAAAAATAATTACAAAAGGGAATTAACTGGATGTAAATGATGTTAGGTTTCCCCAGCAAACTGTTTAGGAGACATTACTGAAGGAACAGACCGCGGTTAAGTGCTGAGCTTCACGTGAGTTATGTCTATAAATGTCATTTGTGCTTTTGGAAGTCTTCAAATTATAAGGTGTTTTTGTACTGTGGTGAGTTGTCTTGTGGTAGTCTGTGGTATGAAGAGAATGCGAAGAACTGCTGGAATCTTGATTTGTGGTAGGGTTTTAGGCATGGCAGGAAGCCAAAACCATGTTTTTTCTGTAGTCTGTAAGTGCTTTTGAGGAAATGTTGAGGACAGTGGTGAACTTATATTTTTAGGATTTGTGCTCTGTGTGTGTGTGTGGCTTTTTTAATCCCTTCACTATTGCCTGTATTAAATTGCTTCTGTATGTAGACAGAGTTTGTACTGGTCAGTGAGAATGGTGCAGAACTTGGAATGAATGCTGCTGCTCAAAATCAGATTATTGATGTTCATTATCATAATTGTGTCTCAGATCCTTTCAAGTCTTTTGATTTCACAACTTCATTTTTCATACAGCATATCTCTTTCGTATGGGCTCATTGTTACTGTAATAATACAGGCATTGTTCTCCTGCTGTACAGAATGAAATATTTTTTCCTTCTGTCTGCAAAAACATGCAGATGCCATGCTGGGTTGGGCAACATGAGAACTGGCCAGGGCTCTATATTGCGCTAGTAAGGCTTCTGTGATTCTGTACAGCTCTGATCGTAATTAGCATTATAAGATTTGTCTTCATTTTTTTCCATAATAAATTAATCTGCCTAGTCGTTTCAGCAAAGTCATCTTCAAACGTCACTAAAATGGCAATCCAAAATTACTCTATAAGGAAGAGTATGGCTTTTAAAGCTAGCTTCATGCACTTAAACCTAGAGAGAGTAATTGATGATTGCTCTTCTAAAGAAAATGGCTGAGATTCTGTCAGGATTTTTGAACGGAGAATTTGCCAGTTATTTCAAGACAATCTGCTGTTTCTGATAGACTGCTTATCACATCACATTATGTAAAGAGAACTGTAGCACATAGTGGTCTGTTTCTTTAAAGCATGGGAGAATCTTTATTTAAAAAAAAAAAAAAACGCAACTGGTTTGTGACCAGAGCTTCCATTTCTTGATCTCATACATCTGTTGGAACTGGCAAAAATGTTGTAATACACATTCTTTCCTCTCCAGAGAAAGGGAGTGGGGAGGCTTATAGTCATAGATTTGGCTGTTACTGTGTTTACTTCTTCTTCTTTTTTTTTTTAATTAAAAAAAATTAAAAAAAAAAAGCAAGAAGGTGTTGTGTTTGAAATAAATACTTTTGATTTCTGTTCCTGTCCTTCATGGACTCCTGTGGCTTGAGGAGGATGGCCCTTTCCACTGTCCTGGTAGTATATGTGTGAATATACAAATGTTACCAAGTATGTAATTACAGTAATGCTTTTAAGGTTATTCTTGCACTTCTAGACCTACAAACTGAATTTATCATCATCTGTAGGCTGTAGGATTTGTGTACCTGTAGTATGTTTCAGACACTATCTACCAACTGCAAACAATATCTGTGAAATACTGTCAAGATCCTAGACAGAGGAGTGTTCCCTTTTGTCATCATTGAGCAATTTTTTCAGTTTCACCTTTTTTCTTTAGATAAGGGAACTTTTTAGTTCATTTAAAGACAAACAGTGGCTGTAAAACTACTGAATTTTAAACAGAAGCTTGTAAAGCATCCAAGATGCTCCCTCTGGGAGGGAGACTTCCCTCCTTGGAGATCTTCAGAAGCTGCCTGGACATGGTGCTGGGCACCCTGCTCTGGGTGTCCCTGCTTGAGCAGGGGTTGGACCAGATGGCCTCCAGAGGTCCCTGCCAGCCTCAGCCGTCCTGGGATTCTGCAATTTCTTTTGGCTAGATTTTAAGCTGACAATGTTCCCTTAGGAGGGAAGAGTATGTTATGTTGCTGAAATTGGCTTTATTTTAGACAGTCCCTGGGAATAAAAATAAGAATTTCTGCATGGTGTTCCACAGAGGTAAGATTTTCCATTATTTAAAAAAAAAAAAAAGTAGTAATAATTTAACATTTGGAAAAAATGGAATATAGTGACTTTTTAGTTTTTCCTTTAAAAAAAACAAAAACAAAAACTAGTGGCCTGAAACATAAGACCTCTTCTTAACAAAACCAGGAGATGTGTGTGATGGTGGTGTTTTTTCTTTTATACTTGAGGGTAGGTAGTGCTCTTGTGGGGTACTGCTGTGCTGGGTGGTAGTATAAATGCAGTTGTGCTGACGTGGCTGCCTGCCAGTTCTTAGTCCTGACCCAGTCATCACGGAGGTGAGGTCTCAGATGTACAGCACATGGTATCCAGTTCCTGATTTTATCATACTAGGGTAAAATTGTGGAAATCCAGTGCACTCTTTCCGGGGATGCAAGCTGGGTAATGCCAAGGAGAAAAATGGTACCAGCAGTAGTTGCATCCACTGAAGTCTCATGAGAAATGTCTTCTCTTCCTTCTGTTACAAAAGCTGTTGAATAAGAATTCCTCTTGTACGATTATGCTACCAAGAAGTGAGAATATTTACATGTTTGGGGCAAGCTACTGTTTTTGGTTGGAGGTGACCTACTTGTAGCAGCCTCCTCTAACAGAGGAAAATGGGAGAACACCTTTCTCTCTCCTTGGAGCCAGTCATGTAAACAATAGGGAAGAGAAGGAGTTCCTTGCCTTTGTCTTAAAGGGATTAACTGAACCTTGATATGCAATGGGAATCTGGTGGGGTTTTTTGTTTGTTTGTTTTGGTTGTTGATGTTTTTGGGTTTTACTACTTCAAATATCATGAAAAATTCAAATGTCGTCACCTTAACTCTAGTCTTTGCTTGAATTGCAGTATGGAAATTGAGTGGTAAAGCAGTGTTGGCTGTCATTCACTCTCCAGCTCTGTTTCCTGAAATATTCAGGTGCTTTACATATAAATATGCATCTGCTTACTTTTCTGCAAACCTTTAGGATTTGAGAATATCGTATGTTGTCTAGCCACAGCGACTTATTTGACGGTTGGACTAGATGATCTTGAAGGTCCTTTCCAACCTTGTGTTTCTGTGATTCTGTGACTTGATTTCTGCTGGTTGTCTAAATGGATTCAAAACACACAGAGAAATCCTTAGTTTCTTTTAATTAACCATATAGGTTTTGTACATGATCTGATCATGTGTGGAAAATGTAAAGCAGAGAAAACAAAAGTTTCCAATGCTATCAGCTTGTCAGGGCATTTTATGTAAGAACTGGTTATACATTTACTTGTGACCTTGGATTACAGTAGTTTCTGTGCACTCGCACACACGTGCACACGCATTCTTAGGGAGCAGGGGAGTGAGGTTGCCATTGTCAGCGCCACTTAAGTATAGCAAAGGTATTCCTTCCCCCCAGGGAAATTTCAGACTTGTTAAGAGGAGAAGGATGTAATGGATAGAAAAAGCAGACAGAAAGAAATGTTGGGTCAAAAGGATGAAGAAAAGACGGTAGTAATATGAATAACAGGTCATTAGAGTGCCATGATTTTTCAGAACCAACGTGATGGATGTGATTCTAATATATCTTTTTTCTTTCCTCCTAATGTAGGGAGTTTCTGTGAAGAATTTGCTGCAAGCAAAGATATGTGTGAATTTTCTGCATGAAGACTCTCAAACTGGATTACATAATAATATGACTTAAGCATGTATCCTCTATTATTTTGATCCTTAAGAATGATTAGGCTTGTATATGAAATTTAACCTATTTCTGATGAGCGATCTAGACATGAGTTTACATCGGCAAATGGGCTCTGATCGGGACCTCCAGTCTTCTGCTTCCTCTGTGAGTTTGCCTTCAGTTAAAAAGGCACCAAAGAAAAGAAGAATTTCATTGGGCTCTCTTTTTCGGAGAAAAAAAGACACAAAGCGCAAGTCTAGGGATTTAAATGGCGGTGTTGATGGAATTGCAAGTATTGAAAGCATTCATTCAGAAATGTGTACAGACAAGAACTCTATTTTCTCCACATGTACCTCTTCCGATAATGGAACAACCTCTAGCAGCAAACCAAGCGGAGACTTCATGGAATGCCCCTTGTGCCTTTTGCGGCACTCCAAGGACAGGTTCCCGGAGATAATGACTTGTCACCATAGATCTTGTGTGGATTGCTTGCGTCAGTATCTCCGGATAGAAATCTCTGAAAGCAGAGTTAATATTAGCTGTCCAGAATGCTCAGAACGATTTAATCCTCATGATATTCGTTTGATATTAAATGATGACATCTTGATGGAAAAATACGAAGAGTTTATGCTTCGGCGATGGCTAGTTGCGGATCCTGATTGTAGGTGGTGCCCAGCTCCAGATTGCGGGTATGGTTTTTTTTTCCCTTCAGTATCTGCAAAAAAGCTACAGCATAAATAGATAACATACATAGCGTTATGCTTTTTGAAAAGTTAATTGCTTTACTTTAGTATTTTGCTGTGTTGTATGAGTGGGTAGTGAACAGAATTCTCATTAAAAAAAAAAAAAGGCAAGCACAACTTCCCCCCTGTTTTTCTTCGAGTAGGATTTTTTTTTTTACTCCACACAGAGAAAATTTCAGTAAATTCATGAAATTTATTGGTAGGTGGTTGCTATGTATCTACTGCAGGGAAAAGCTTCAGGTGTTGCACTGTTAAGGCAACAGTACAAAGCTCAGACTTAAAAAAAAAAAAAAAAAAAGTTAAAAATTATGCGACTGTAATTTTAACTTAGTCCATTTGTTTGGACTTTTCTTGGAAAAGAAAACACACATTTTACTTTTCAATCATATTTCATTGTTTAAAAAAAAAAAAGAAGACTTCAAATAAAAAGCCCTCTCCACCCTCAGGTATCTTCTGTCTTGTGGCTGGTTGACACACCACTTGTTGCTTGTCAACAGGATTCTGATGTAAGATAATAATCAGTTTGTTCCTGCTTATTATCTGAAGAACATAATGTTTTAACATTGCTTTAATACTTACACAGTTCTGAAACCATTCTAAATTCTGACGTGAGTAGGCTGAATACTACTGTGCAGCTCATCATGCTTTTCTACTGTTGGTGTCTCATAATGCCGTTCTTCAGCAAGTTGTTGCTTTTTTGGAGGTTTTATTTTGCATTACTATGATGTTTAAAGGTTGTAGCCATGACTGCAGTCTGAATGTGCAGTGCACACTAAAAACTCTCAGAAAATTACATCTCTATTTTAAAGCCTCACAGATGAGCAATAAGTAGGAAGAAGAAGGGGAGGACTGTTGGAAGAGAACAAGTTAATTAGGACAGGCAATTAGGTAGATTAAATATTCTGATACTAATGTTCAGGGTGCTTAATGTTTAGGAGGCTTTAAAATGTAAATTATATGTTAAGAAACAGTTAAAATGAAATACAATTTTGCTCTAATACTTCAAATGAAATAGAATTTACTAATGTGGGTCAAAAGCAGGGGCTAGAAAGATCATAGCTTTTTAGGTCCTCTGGTCCAAAATGGATGACATGGCTGTGGTATGGTCTGAACAGAGGAGAAGAATGATTTGAGGGATGGATTAGTTGCATGAGTTTGTAACGAGGTTGTGTGGATGAAAACAGTACAGCTTACTCCTAGTATATTAATACTGCAAAAGAAAACAAGCAATGGAGGGCATGATTTGATAGGCAGAAGTATGCTTTGCTCGGGATTCCCTGAGTTTTAGTGTTCTGAACAAAGTGATATTACTCAAGGTATGTGGAAGTGTGTAAGAACTTGGTAGCACTTTGTGTTAGACCATGTTTCAGTGATTCTAATAGTCTTAGTGAAGTGCTGAAAAAGACAGGCACAGATTGGTTTAACGGGGACTTCTTACTTTGCTTTTGCTTTTTTTTTTTTACCTCAGTTTTCTCATCTGTTTAAGAAAATCTTAAGTATCTTTAAATGGTCAGAAAGTGTAATGGTAATTCCTATAGATAATATCATTATAAAATTACAAATTGGGTCTTCAAAGTGAAGTTAAAATTCTGTGCAATCATGTGGCAACATAGCAGTGTATTACTGTGTAGCAAAACATTTAAATCATTGCTCCAGAACTGCCTCCTGCATGCTCCTTCTTCTGACTGAGGATGGAATCCTGCGGAAAATGTGGTCTTACCATGCTGTTAGACTCTGTCAGTGTTTTTGTGTGAGAGGAACAAACTGGTACTCTATGGGCATCCTTGGCTGTATCTTTGAGAACACGGCTGGCAAGGAAGTGCTTTATGTTGGTTCTGGTTTTAGGTAGTACATCCTCACTGAATTCTCATTACTGACTAAAAATCAGGTGAGATTGGTTACTTGGATACTTCTCAGCAGGATCATTCTTT
This sequence comes from Chauna torquata, assembly GCA_013399475.1. Taxonomy (NCBI): domain Eukaryota; kingdom Metazoa; phylum Chordata; class Aves; order Anseriformes; family Anhimidae; genus Chauna; species Chauna torquata. The sequence continues at coordinate 148,250 of VXAL01006473.1, read as the reverse complement.
ATCGTTGTCATCCTAAAGAGACAAGAGCTTGTGTGATCATGCTTTGCCTTGCTCCCATCCTCCTCCTGGTTGCTTTTGAAACCCTTTAGCGCTTTGAAATATCTTTGGCGGAAGGGGGTCAAGCTTTCAGCATAATTTAATCTACTAAGTTTTGTGGGGGAAAACAAACAAACAAACAAAAACAAACCAAAACACAATACTTAAGCAGAAGAGACACCATCAATAATGCCTCCAGTGAGAGAAAGAACTGCATATGAATCCTACAGATACCTTTTCTAAATGCGGGATCCAGGCAGCCACCGCAGCACCGCGTGGCACCTGAGCATGTGCGGCCATGGAGCCGGCTCTCTCGTCTGGCTGGTAGGCAGGGCAGCTGGGGCAACCCACACAGCGGGAGGTGGGAAAGAGAAGTGAGAACCAGCGTAGAAAGTAGTAACGGGGATTTTTATGGTGTAGAGAATAGAAAGAGGGTGGAGGCAGGAGTTGTACAGACATGAGATTTAGGGAAACAAACATGATTCAGCTTTTCACTGAATAGTTTATGCTAACAGAGATTATTTAAAGACCCCATGCCACATATAGTATGCACAAACTTCAGCTGACAGTTGCTTTATCAATTATGTGGTACAACAGTAGCCACAGTTCTCTAATTGCTTTGACAACTGTAATCAGCTTGCACAATATCCAATTCAAATTGATGGATTTTTCTTTTCTGATCAGTTTTTGATGTTTATTACTGGCAGGTGATATTAAGGCCGTGGTAGCAGCTGACCTGATTTTAGAATGAATTAAAATTCTCCTGAAGGAGCTGGATGGAATGCATTTACTAAATTTACAATTAATCCCAAAGTATGAGAGGTGCAAGAACTGAAGAGGGTAGCATTATCTGCTAAAGTTGAGTATTTCAGTAGGAATAATTTACTGCACAAGTAGGTAAGAGAATGAACTGAGTGAATGACGCACGACAGTGTTTCTACTCTACTTGGCATTGATGAAATATCTGGTGTGATATTGTTTCAGGGTTTGGAGCATCACATGTGAAAAATGGTCTTGATCAGATAAAGAAAAGCTACTAGTAACAACTTTGATACTGGAGTAAAAATTGACGAAGGGGCTGTCGGGCAGGGAAGCTCAATTAGCATATTAGCATAAAAGTCTTTGGACCAGCTGCAACCTACCTGCAGTGGCTTGGCAGGGGACATTGGCAAATAGTTGACCTTTCCGTGGGGAAGGACCATGGATAAAGAAACCTCTTGGGCTTTCTACCAGCCAAATCTTTGGGGATTCTGTTTCAACATGCAAGTTGTCAGATGTCATTTTTATAAGCCTTAGTGAATCAGTATTCCAGATGTGTTCTGTCCTTTATTCTGCCTGAATTATTTAGTGGTTTTGCTCTGAGATTTTATTGCTGACATTATTAGAAGAGTGCTGCGATTCCTAGATTTTATCTTCATCAAGCAAAAAGTAGATTGGGCAAAAGAATACGAATTCTTCATTCCTGTTCTCCTCCCACCATACATCCTTTCTGCAATTAAGTGTTCTCTTCCTGTTTTTTTGTTTTCTGTTTTATTTGCTGTTATCCTGAGTTTGGTTGTTTGTCCCCTTAGCTTAGCTTAACAAGAACTTTGGAATTCACATTGCCTGTAAAATGAATGCAGAGTGTTGAGATTAAACCTGCAATCTTGCACAGTTTGAATTAAGATTTGCTCTGATCTAAAAGGTTACTTTCTAAAGGTCTGACGATACATCAGTCCCAGGTAGGGAGTGCTTTCAGGGATGAGTCCATTCTTTGTTAACTGTTGGAGGCAGGATATGAATTGGTACTTCAGTCTGTGGCCTGTGCTTGAGATTCTTTGATATAACATTCGTGAGTCTTGGATGCATCCCTTTGTTTTGAAGACGCGTTTGGATGAGAGTCGCTTTGTGTACATACAAAATAATTAGCTCTTCAGTTGCTCTAAGTGAGGAAAATGGAGCTGATTAACTTGGCAACAATATCAGAGAATCTAGCAATTATTGAAACAAATTTTTACTTGGGAGGTAAGATGTTTGAAAACAGGCAAGCACATATAATATTTTGTAGCTACATCTGTAACTTAAAGGTTGTTTTGCATAAGCTAAGGAGGAGCAACCTCCAACATGCTGTTTGAAAATATTAATAAAAATGATAACACTTGCATTAACTTTATGGAGTTTCAGATCTATCAACTCTAAAATAGCTAAGTTTTCAGATAAACATGTGGAAATAATTTTGGTATCTTTACTGAGTATTTTACATGAATTTTATGCAACCACGGTAAGTGGGGAGGGGATGTTAAAAACTTAACAATCCAGTCTTTTAACTTTCATTTTGAATAGCCATAAACTTAAGCCCTGGTGTACTTAGAGATATGCTGAAGGCTATTCGGGGGACTGTTCGTATGAATAAAGCTACGTCTGTTCTAAGTGTTTTACAGCAGTGGATGTACTATTGCTTTCTATTTAAAGTAAAGCCATTGCGTAAAATCATTGAAAATATTACAATGGGTAAGAATTAAGGTGTATGTGTATACATGTATGTATATATATATTTATATTTAGAACCAGTATTAATATGAATAGCAATACATCTGTATTTTTATCATGTGAACTTCAAAATTTAAACCTGATAGAGGAATTAATTTCAGCTGTGATTTGTGGCAACAACAGTATCATTGGATAGAATTGTTTATGTGGTGTTTGATTGCAAAATAGTGTAACAGTTTTGTAAGTCTCAACACTTTGGGAACTTTATGGTCTATAGTATTGTCAGAGTAAAGGTCGTAATGATGCCCCGAACTCCTGTCTACTTCTGCATTCATAGTCTGAAATTTATTTTTTTTAATTGTTAGTAATTAAGAAACCCAAATCCGTATTTTATAAAATAATTGCTCTGTTGTTTAGATATTTTAAAATGTAAAGAGTAAGCAAACTTCTATTTAAAGTAGATAGCAGCATTCATGGTAGAAGGCAACCAATAAAATACCAAACCGTCATGCAGTACCAAGTCAGATGCCTTTAGAGTAACAGATTACACTACAGATCGTTTAGCAGGGATCATCCCAGATTATAGAGATGGTCAAGCTTAGACATGCCTATAGTGAGTGGGATATTTCTGAAGTGTTAACTTTTTCTAAGTTGCTTAAACACCTTTTTTTTCTCTCCTGCTCTTCTAAACTGTTGTTGCTTTGTGACCTTAAACTTTTCAGCCTTGAATACAGTGTATTTCATTGAAGTCATTAAGGCTGGAGAGACCAAAATGTTGTATCGATCATAGTATTTCTGTGCAGTCTTAGTCTAATACCATAGCGATAGGCATGTGGAAGATAGGGGTGGTAAGGAACCTACGCTGACCGTGTAATGTCAGCTCCTGATGTCCTCTGCCTTTATAGCTGTTTCAGCTGCTCTGGTAGCTGTTTTTAGCTTCGGTCTATAGGTAAAACTTTTTTTATTAACAAAATTTTCTCTCGTACCCCTTGATCATTCTAGATACGCTGTGATTGCTTTTGGATGCGCCAGCTGTCCCAAACTTACATGTGGACGAGAAGGCTGTGGAACTGAGTTTTGCTATCACTGTAAGCAGATTTGGCATCCAAACCAGACCTGCGATGCTGCTCGCCAGGAGAGAGCTCAGAGTCTGCGCCTGAGAACAATTCGTTCTTCGTCTATCAGTTACAGCCAGGAATCTGGAGCAGCAGGTATTTATGATCAGGATATTGTGCCTGTAAAATATCTTTCTAGTATATTTGCATAATTAACTTTGAAAAGGAAAGAACTGAATAGTAGCTTGGTAGATACTAACTCCTTTGTGTTTCAGAAACATAAAATATACAATTTTAGGTTTGAATTCAGACTTTTGATGTTAATATTTTGAAGTACTCTGTGACCAGAGCACCTAACTTTGATCTTAGAGGCATGTTAGCATTTTAAATTCTTACTTTGTGGCTGAAAAATGGGAACTCTAAGGAACTTGCTGCAAAGCATTCTGTGTTTGGCAGGCTGACTTCATTAGCTGTATCACTTACACACTGGGAACATGTATTTTCTACACTGTAGGTGAAATTTCACAAGGCTGCTAATAATAAGTGCTGTTAAAAATAAAACCTCACAACACTGATTTTCTGCTTCCAGAAGAGACTATTAATCTGATGCCAGCTCTGATGTTTGACATCTGTTTATTTTTTTCTTATGAGTAGGCTAGTCCTTCTTCACGGGGAGTTACATAATTTCTGTTTTTCAATCAAATGCTCATTTTTCTTGGCTATCAGAAACCAAGCAATTCCAGCTTCTGAAAAACTTTACTTCTTCATAATGAAAAAAAAAAGGGTAAATTCTTCAGAGTAGTATTTTGCAGAGTGAGAGTCCAGTTTGCTATAGATAACAATTGGCTTTAGGTTTCACCACACTGATCTATTTGGCAGCTTTTGTGTCTGACTGACCAAACAAAGTACATATTTTGGGGAAGGAGTCTCTTGCAACTTGAATATAGTTAGAGCTGTCATATTCCAGTCCAGCCATAGCCTTGGGAGTCTTTAATTTGTTATTTGTGCTGGCTTGTTTTAAAAAGGCACACCAGATGCCTTAAAAACTGGCATCTTGCTCTAGTTTTCAAATGAATTTTAAAATAAACTTTAAATTAGCACCTAAACTCCTTTTCTTTCCGTTTCAGTCCCCACTAGCATGAACACCAGTAGCTCTGCTGCATCCACGCTCAGTTTAGTTACTGCTCTGTAGGTTGTGTGTCTCTTCCCATCTGGGAATAGCTAGTGCATCATTTCAGCTGCTCGCTGTCCAGCTGCACTGGAGTTGGTAGAGGTAGTTTCTGCTGGTTCCTCACCTCTGTGGATATTCCTTACACCAGGTATAAGGTATATCCCTCTCTTCCCTTTGTCCACACTAATGGCACAGAGGTAGGAAGCTGGGACTTCTGCATTAGGAGCTGCAAGTTACTTCTGCTGCTGTGCGTAAATAGCTTGTGTCAAAGTGCAGATGCTAACCAGTAACGTGAAGGAACAAAGATCACTACTGTGACTGTGTCAGTATACAAGTATTTCATGGTTGCTCAATGACCCCTTGTTTGCTAATGATAGAGGTAGCTGCTTAGCGACAATTTTTAAATATTTGACTTGGGAACAAGGAGAGCCTCTGGAATTTTCTTGTTACTACAAGAGTTTTTTCTAGGGAATAAATACTGCTGTGAAGAAAAATCAAGAAGAGGTTGGTGATACCAAAGAACTGCAGTTAATGTAGAAGGGGAGATGTATGTACGATAAGAAGAAGAAATAATATAGTGGAGACAATATTCAAGTAAAAGATTCATAACAGCATGAAATGTAAAAGAGGATTATATTTAGAGAGACCACGTTGTCAGTCTTGTATTAACATACATGTTTAATGTCTGACTCTAATATATATTGCATTAAGCTTAGAAAATCCTTGAACAGTGTGTGCATTAACTATTCAATTACTTGAATGTGATCTAATACACCTTGTTTTGATTAGTGTTACTTGGTCCAGGGTTTACAAATACAAATAGCTATCAAAGAAGTCATTGCAAAATCGTGATTTGTAAAGCAAACTTAAAATAAAATTTTTCAGGTAATGGTTCAGTCAGCTTTCCCAAGTATCTGTCTATATTTTGATTAAATCTGTTTGCCTAAAGAACTGATGCAATCTTAATATTCGTTTTTAAACAGCTGATGACATAAAGCCATGCCCACGCTGTGCTGCTTATATAATAAAAATGAATGATGGAAGCTGCAATCATATGACTTGTGCTGTCTGTGGCTGTGAATTCTGTTGGCTATGTATGAAAGAGATCTCAGATTTACACTATTTAAGGTACATTCCAGAAAAAAGATCTGCATGGTTGGTAACTTATTTTCTAAAGTATATGGAAGTAGATTCCTGGGTGCTGTAAGTCTAGCTTTCTTCCTGTTGGAGTAGAGAATCAAAGTTGAAGTATCTGTGTCTAAGAATTAAGTTAATTTTCAATGCAAATATTTATTATGCAAAATGCAAAAATTAGTGCATTGTTGTTTTTGTTATATAATATTTTCCTAAGTTTCATGTGTGCAATGTGTACTTTGTACAACAAATGAAGTGTTTTATATGGACATAGCCACTATTTTTATTGACGTCTTGATACTGCTGTATTGTGTTAATGTGAAGCAACATAAGAAGCTCTGATTAAATCATGTTACCTGTGAACCACAGATTGGCATGTGGTAATACGTAATATGCTTCTCTTTACATTTCAAAATATGCTGTAAAGACCCCCCTAAAAATCTGAAGAAATAACTGTTGATTTGGAATATGTAACTTGAACCTAAGAACGTTAATTTTGTAACTAGAGAACAGCTTAGTGTGTTATATACGGTTATGTCAATTTACTTACAATTTCTTTACAGTTTTCCTACTTTTCTATTTAGCCCATCAGGTTGCACATTTTGGGGAAAGAAACCATGGAGCCGTAAGAAGAAAATACTGTGGCAACTAGGGACACTTGTTGGAGCTCCTGTAGGAATTGCATTAATAGCTGGCATTGCTATTCCTGCTATGATTATTGGAATTCCTGTGTATGTGGGACGTAAGGTAAAATACCATGTTCAGTTGATTGTCTTCAGTTTCTTTTTTAAGAATGTAGTTAATCTTAAAACAGGTAGAACAAAACACTGAAAAAGGATTTCTGTATTTGGCAATGGAAGTTCATCTCCTTTTTCAAAATCATTCTGTCTTTAATCTCTGGTTTCCATTGTGTCCTTAGAACTAAAGAATATTTAGAGAGAAGGAAGGCAAAAAAAAAAACCCACTTATTTTTTGAAGAAAGAGATAATTACCATTATTTTAATACAAAATTCTAATAGTAGAGGTTTGTGCATGCATGCACACATTTCAGCGTTTATATTTGGCAGCTTGTAAACTGCCTCAGGCCAGACTACCATGTGCAGCATGGGCTGGGACACCTAGACCAGGTTGCCCAAAGCCCCATCCAACCCGGCCTTGAACACTTCCAGGGATGGGGCATCCACAACTTCTCTGGGCAACCTGTTCCAGTGCCTCACCACACTCATAGTGAAGAATTTCTTCCTTATATCTAACATCCTTATCTAATCAAAATCTACCCCCTTTCAGTTTAAAGGCATTACCCCTTGTCCTGTCACTACATGCTCTTGTATTTTAAAAAAAAAAAAAAAAAAGTCCCTCTCCAGCTTTCTTACAGGCCCCCTTTAGGTACCGGAAGGCCGCTATAAGGTCTCCCCGGAGCCTTCTCTTCTCCAGGCTGAACAACCCCAAGTGTCTCAGCCTGTCTTCGCAGGAGAGGTGCTCCAGCCCTCTGATCATCCTTGTGGTCCTCCTCTGTACTCACTCCAACAGGTCCATGACTTTCTTATGCTGGGGGCCCCAGAGCTGAACGCAGGACTCCAGGTGGGGCCTCACAAGAGTGGAGTAGATTGGGAGAATCACCTCACTCAACCTGCTGGCCACGCTTCTTTTGATGCAGCCCAGGATGTTGTTGGCTTTCTGGGCTGCAGGTGCACATTGCCAGCTCATGTTGAGCTTCTCATCAACCAACACCTCCAAGTCTTTCTCCTCAATGCTGCTCTTAATCCATTGTCCGCCCAGCCTGTATTTGTGCTTGGGATTGCCCCAGCCCAGGTGCAGGACCTCACACTTGGCGTTGTTGAACTTCTGGAGGTTCACATGGACCTACCTCTACAGCTTGTCAAGGTTCCTCTGGATGGCATCCCTTCCCTCTAGCGTGTTAATTGCACCACACAGCTTGGTGTCACACAGCTTGGTGTCATCAGCAAACTTGCTGAGGGTGCACTCAATCCCTGTCTGTCGCTGACAAAGATGTTAAAACAGCACTGGCCCCTGAGGAATGTCACTCGTCACTGGTCTCCACCAGTTGACCACAACTGTTTGAGTGCAACCATCCAGCCAATTCTGAATCCACCGAATGGTCTATCTGTCACAACAAGTCTCTCCAATTTAGAGACAAGGATGTCATGTGAGACAGTGTGAAGTGCTTTGCACAAGTCTAGGTAGATGACGTTAGTTGCTCTTCTCTTATTCACCAACCCCATCGTAGAAGGCCACCAGATTTGTCAAGCACGATTTGCCCTTAGTGAAGCCATGTCAGCTCTTGCCAATCACCTCCTTATTTTCCATGTGCCTCAGCGTAGTTTCCAGGAGGATCTGCTCTCTGATCTTGCTGGGCGCAGAGGTGAGACTGACTGGCCTGAAGTTCCCTGAGGTTCCTTTTTCCCTTTTTAGAAATGGGTGTTGTGTTTCCTGTCTTCCAGTCAGTGGGAACTTTACCAGGCTGCCATGACTTCTCAAATGCAATGGATAGTGGCTTGGCAACTTCATCTGCCAATTCCCTCAGGACCTGCAGATGCATCTCATCAGGTCTCATGGACTTGTGCACTTTCAGGTTCCTTAGATGGTCTCAGACCTGATGTTCTCCTACAATGGATGGTTCTTCATTCTCCCAGCCTCTACCTTTGCCTTCTGTGACTTGGGCTGTGTGGCTAGAGCAGTTACTGGTAAAGACTGAGGCAAAAAAGTCATTGAGTACCTCAGCCTTCATACCTCCTTTGTTTTTGTCCAGTTTGAATACAGCAGTGAAGCTGAGCTTTACTACTGCTGAGTTAAATGAAAGGATGACCCTCTTCATATAACTGCCAGTTGACTTTCTCAACAACATGCTATGTTGATTTCTTGTACTCCAAAACCTGTATCCTTTTTCACAGTACTGGTAGTTTAAGCAATTGGTTTTCTCCTAAAGGAAGTTGTGTACCCATTCCCATTGTGCTGCATCAAACTGTTTCAGGCCAATTTTTCAATTTTGCAAGACTAGTATGAGTTCTGGCATTCTTGTAGCCCTGACAGGTTGGTATTGTTCTGAAACAGGACAACAGACACCTTTTCCTCCTTCCATCTTCCAAGTTAGTGAAAATGGTGAATACTCTTGGATCCAGAGCACATCTCTTGGAAGAGGGAGCAGGGAGAAGAGTTTCAATTTGGGGAATTTAAAAAAAAAAAAAAAAAAGGCTCCCTAATGACAAATCTGTTATTTTTCTGTCAGCTTTCATTGAAGCTAATAGTTGTTTTCTCTAGCCTATTTTTCAGTCTGGGCTATTATAAATAGTTTGAGTGTCACGTAAGAAAACTTCAAAACTTTAAAGTCTGTGTGTGACATCTGCTTCTCACTATCCTCAGGGCCAGTTATCCTTTCATTAAATTGATGTGATCTCTACTTGAAAAATCAGTGTGGCCTATTTGTTTCCTGCTTTTGCTTTGGTGTCTGTAAGTTGCTGGTTTTCAGGAAGTTGAAGCTTAGTTCGTTGGTCTTTAATTCCTCAGATCCTTGTTTTGCACCTATTTAAAGTTTATCATTGTAGTTTAACTCTTTTGTTTTCCTGATTTTTTCAGACATCTTCTATGAATAATAATCTTCAAAAGTTATTAAGGGCTCTGAAATTGGGCCTGATTTTGCTGAGATATTTTTCAGATCAGCTCATGCAAGTATGCTCTAACCTGTTGTTTTCCTACAGATCTTACTCCTTTGTCACCAGTCACCTTGCTCACAGCTAATTTTTAGTGAAATCTGAAGAAAAAAGAAAAAAAGGAACAGGCCTCCAGTTTAGTCTGTTGGCTATCTTTCCTTTTTTTGTTAAATAGCCAACTGATCCGTTTTGGTCTTCCTCTTACTAGCGGTTTTCTTCTAGAATAATTTCTTGTTAGCTTTGTCCCTTGCTTTTTTTGTCTCCTCTGTTTTAACCTTTCTGACTTTGTCTTGACATCCTCGTGCTGCTCCTTTGTACTGGTTGAAAGTAATCTGACCTACTTTCCATTTATTTTTTTTAATGCTGCTCCTTCTTCAGTGAAGGAGGCTACTTTGTTCTTTTGCAACGTTTTCTTCTTCAATGGGAGAGTTTGTGCTTGTACTTCTACAGTTTCCTTAGGGAAGTGCTAGTTATTCTCGCTCTTCATTTTCATAGATACATATCTGGTAATCTACTAGTTTTCTGCTGTTATTGAAATCCCTCTTCTTTTGGCCTAGCATTCTTATTTGGGTATTCTTCTTTCCTCAGAATTCTGAAGTTTCTTACCTCATCATCATTATTACCAACCTAACCCTCTATCTTCATGTTTTCAGTCAGTTTCTCTGCTGTAACCACTCCCTTCCATTCCTTTTTGTTACTTTGTGTTCAAGGAATCCAGAACCCTTACAGATTATCTTTTTTTTTGACATATTCCTTTTGTTTGGGTAGTTAAAATTACCTGTAACAGTAAAGTTCAGTGCGTGAGATGATCCTGTTTAATTGCTCACGGAGCCCATAAAACCTGATCTCCCTGGATTTGCAATTCCTACACACTCATACTGTGAGAGTATTCATGTTCGGTTTGTCCTTTTAATCCGTACCTACAGGCTTTCCAGATATGTTCCACGCTCAAGTGCTCCCTCACTCCATGTTGTTCTCTGTGTAGTGAACCTCAGAGCAAGTAAATGCATTCTCATTATTATAGAATCGCAGTGTCTTCTCTTCCCGTTCCTTGCTTGTCTTGCCTGAACAAATACAAATTCTTATTTTAGTCCAGAATGAGAACTACCCTACCAAATCTCGAAATTAAGCTTAGAGAGCACAACATATAATACTTCCAGTTCAACTTGTGTTGTCATTCTTTTTGCAGTAGAATATCAATACAAAAATATTGTGATGATCTTCTTATTATTCTCCTCTGTGTTCCTCCTTAGATGCAGTGAGGATTAATTTAGCCTCATGACAACCATTAAGATAGTGACCTGGTGCTCATTTGTAATTGTCTTAAGCAAGAGTGCTGACAAATGAAGCACATGTACCTAAAAAGTTATGTTCCTAGGGAGAGTTAAATAAAACAAAAAAGAAGTAGGAAATCTCTGTAAAACAGTGTTATTTGAAGGCCTTTCAGATTCATGTGGGATTTGCTGCAGATAAGTTTGAGATGGTCACGTTTCAGAGTTACAGCAGACTTGAACCATCGGTAAGGGTTTTGGTTAGCAGATCCTTCAGTAAATAGTAGCACTGCTAAGACTCAAGTTTGCTAAAATATTCCCTACCTCAACAACTTGTCACGAGAGGGTGCCAGAGCAACGGAGTTCTTGCTCTCCCTCCCTCCAGGTTACGTTTGCTAAAGGCTGCCTTACTACAGGGTTTTCATACCTCTGTTATTTCAAGCTGTGTTTCCGTAGATCTAATAATCTGTGAAAATTTCACTCTGTATTGTTCAGGGGAAAGATGGCGGGGAATAAGAAGTGTCAATTTGCTCAAAGGTGGCAGTTCTTTGATCCTGGAAATTGTTTACTTTTCCCACCCCTGTAAGCTGGAGTAATGATTCAACAAATAAACTAAAAAAAGCTGTTCAGTGATTTAGCTCTCTTAACTGGAGGCTGAAAGTAAATGCTTAGCTACTGGATTGGAGGACTTCTAACTTTTAAGACAGTTGTCTAAAATTAAGATGAGTATGAATTTTCTTGTTCTTTAAGATAGGCTAAGGAATAAATCATGACATTGAATGTGGTCTGTATGTAAGAGCGGGATACAGATTCCAGTCAACATCAGTTCTTCCATCATTGCAGCAATGTATTATTGATTATAATAATACTCTAAAAACCCTTTTTTCTTCTCTTCTCTCAAGATTCACAATCGATATGAAGGCAAAGACATTTCAAAGCACAAGCGAAATTTGGCTATAGCAGGTGGTGTAACCCTATCTGTAATTGTTTCTCCTGTCGTAGCTGCAGTAACTGTAGGTAAGCAAATAATAATATTTTGTATATTGGTAGCACCTTGCAACCAGAGTTGTATAAACAGTCGTGTATAAAACACTCAGCTGAGAAGTCCTCTAGTTTCCTTTTGCAGGTCAGGAAACCAAGACAGAAAAAAACACATGAAGGGTCTGAGGTTATACATTTATTGGGGCAGAACGGAGAATAGAGCACTTTAGGAAATACTGCATTCAAATGAAAAAATGATTTTTATGTTGCAAATTGAAGTTTCCATGTTGTAATATCTCTTTTAAAACTGTATTCAAAGCTTTTTCTTAAATGACTGATCAAGAAAAAACTGTTGCTGCACAGTCTATTCATATTTGAATCATTTCACATCAAACTTTTCTCAACACAGAATAATTGTCTTTTAACATTACAGTAGCTGACAAACTTCTTGCTCTGTTCTGGGAGTTGATTTGAATTCCATCATATTTTTTCTCATAAGGATTGTTGAGGATAGCATTTGAGGAATATCTGGCTCTGTATTACAAAATATTAATCTTCTTACCATGTAGTTTCAAGATCACTGTAAACAAACCCTGATTTTGAAAGGAGTGTCCAGCACTGCCTTGCTTATTCCTTTGTTGCAGCAGAAGCATCTTTGCAGTTGCACAGTTATAAGCTGCTGTGGTTAACTGATTGACATAAGACCCGTCTGAGAAGACAAGAGGAAATGGCTTTAAGTTATGCCAGGGGAGGTTTAGGTAGGATATTAGGAAAAATTTCTTCACTGAAAGTGTTGTGAAGTATTAGAATAGGCTGCCCAGGGAAGTGGTTGAGTCACCATCCCTGGAGGTCTTGAGAAAACGTTTAGATTCAGAGCTTAGTGACTTGGCTTAATGGTGGACTTGGCAGTGCCAGGTTAAAGGTTGGACTGGATGATCTTGGAGGTCTTTTCCAGCCTAAATGATTCTATGATTCTATGATCAGTCCCCTGATCTGATTGATCACACAGTTGTGTACGTGGTGTTCCCCCATGTGCCAGAAATAATGCTTAGAGAGAAATGAGTGGCCTTGGGAAGACAGGGTCACTTTTAGCAAGTGATGGTTTAAATTGGCCATGAAGCTGGGATTTTAAACTGGATGTTAACAATGGTGGACCACCGTGCAAATACAGATAACACTAGTCATCATACTGTCATCTGTCTTTCTCTACTGCATTGTTCTCATGTAGCTGTGGCATCAGATCCCTGCTAAACAGGTAGTGGGACACAGTGTCTCATAGATATTTTATAGGTCTGCTTTACCTCATGATTTCAAGGTGTTCCTTACTCCTGAGTAGAGATAAAACTTGTTTTTTTAGGGAAAGAAGTTAGTTTTATTTTGCAGAATTTTTACTCTTGCCCCATTGCATGACTTCGAGTCTCAGAGCATTGTATGGCTTTCCAAAATAAAGACCTTGAGAACATGAATTTTCTGGTAGAATGCTGAGGAATTTCTAGTGAAGGGGAGTTCTTATAACTGGAATGCTTCTTTTAGGTTAGACTGAAGAGCCTTTGCATTGGGTCTGCCTCTGTTCTGGCTCTTTCAGAATGTGCTAGCTTGCCATTTTTCAGTCTGCTGTTTTCTGTACCTTCTGTGTGCTTCCAACAATAAAGCCTTAGAATGGTTTAATTCATATGCCAAAGAAGTAACTTTCACAGTCCACTAGAAGTAGTGGCATAAATGCGCACATGTATCTGTGTGCATTTTAGCCTATGGTTCCTTTCACTGTTTTCCCTCTACTCCCTGCCTCCTGAATTGTTTCCATTTAAGGAAAATTTGTATAATGAAGTTCTTAAATGGAATCAGTATGATTCAGTAAGTGATATGAGATTCAGTAAGTGATATGAGATTCAGTAAGTGATATGAGATTCAGTAAGTGATATGAGATTCAGTAAGTGATATGAGATTCAGTAAGTGATATGAGATTCAGTAAGTGATATGAGATTCAGTTAAAAAAAAAAGATGTTAAGGACGTACTGGAAATGTTAGTTCACCCAGCATTATGCTTCTCTGCCTACTAATACTGAGAGGACCCTTCTGCCTGCTGAAAGTACTTTACTGGCATTTCACCTTAGTGATTTTATCAATGCTTCTTGATTTTGCTCCCTCCCAGTTTCTTTCAAGTGTGAAATACTTAAGTAATCATGGACTTTGAGGTCAGTTTTATGAAAGAGTGCAAAATATAAGTTGTATTTAATAAAAGATTGTACTTTCCTCTGTAGGTATTGGTGTTCCTATTATGCTGGCTTACGTGTATGGAGTTGTTCCAATTTCCCTCTGCCGAAGTGGAGGTTGTGGTGTTTCAGCAGGCAATGGAAAAGGTGTCAGGATAGAATTCGATGATGAAAATGATATAAATGTTGGTGGAACAAATGCAGCTGTAGGTAAGAAAACTGTGTTTCATTTTCTGTAAAGTGGGGCTTTGAGACTTGTATTTGATGGCCTCAGATACCCAGAGTACTTATTTGCAGAGGAGGTACTGCACAGTCAGGACAACCTCCACTCTTTGCTGAAAGATCAGCTCTCAGATGAGGGTAGCTTCTATGTGTTGTGCTATGCTGTAATACAGCACCTGCTCATTTGGACATAAAGCAAGACAATCACAGTCTTCTTGTGTTCTGAATTTCATGTAAGTTTTTGTCCTGCTTTTGACACAGCACTAAGTGAAAGGTAACAGCTTTCTCATTCTTGACCAGAGTTAAATGCCAATATATGACTTTCAGGCAATAAAAAGCACTGTCATATTACTGTCCCTTTTCACCAGTTGCTGGAGCAATTCTTCTCTGAAGCAGGCACACTTTAATTTCTTAGAATCCAGTCTTGCAGTTTGATCAGCATGACTGAAAGCTGCCTGATCATCCCACTTCCATTTCACTTCCTCTCTAATAGTCAGCAAGATTTCAAAAGTGCAGAAATGGAGGACAGAATTTAATCTTACATTAAAAATGATTAAATGAGCTTAAAAAAAAAAAAACGAAACAATTTTTATCTTTTTTTAAAGTTAGTTCTCAGAATGCAAATTCAAAGTAATGGTGCATTAAAGGTTTACTTACCAATTTTAACCAAAACCAGACTTGCATAATGTTCATTCCATAGGTAAAAGTTTTAAGATAAAATTAAAGCTGCTTTTTCAGAAACAAGTTTGCGGAAGCTTGATGGTTTTCATCTTTTTGTCTATAGTAGGGAGAATTAAATGTATTTAGCTGCTAATCTGGTGCACTTTTTTAATTGCATAGCAATATCCTTTGACATAGGGTCTCTCTGTGTTCCTTGACTCCATATTATGTGTCCTACCCATGGTTAACTTTTCAGTATCTTTTAGTATGTCATATCAGGCATAACCATTATAGCAGTTCCAAGAAAAGTCCCGTTTTCTTTGACAAAGTTATTTTGTAAATCCTCTTTCTCAGCATAGCTTCAGAGAGAGTTTCCATGGTCACATTCTAGAAACTAGTAAGTTCTGCTTCCATGAATGACAAGCCTTCTTTCTTTCTGTGTAGATACCACTTCAGTAGCAGAGGCACGTCACAACCCCAGTATAGGTGAAGGAAGTGTTGGAGGACTGACTGGCAGCTTGAGTGCAAGTGGTAGCCACATGGATAGAATAGGAGCCATTCGAGACAACCTAAGTGAAACTGCTAGTACCATGGCCCTGGCTGGGGCTAGTATAACAGGAAGTCTCTCAGGAAGTGCAATGGTTAACTGCTTTAACAGGTAAGAGACATCTTTCCTGCCATGTAGCATCCAGCTCTAAATGTAAGCAGAGAAAGTCATATATTACTAGGCTTCTTGATTTTTTAAAAACTTTTTAATTGGTTCCTGCTAAAAGGAACTCTCAGAAATGGAGACAGTTTGTCTATGACAAGTTTGTTGATTTCCAAAAGATCCTGCTAGAGCACAGTCCTCAAGAGTTTGAATTTTTAAAGGGTGAGTGGGGCATGAGATCTTGTTCTCCTGCTTCCCAGGAGAGCAGCTTCTCTCCAGGAGGCACCTCACATTTAACACAACCATGTTCTCTAATGGGAGAGCTGTCTTGGTGCATCTCATGCCAAAATCAGAACTTCTGACTTGTTCAGTAATCTACAAGTGCCAAATTGTCCCTTCTGAACACCTCAGCCTTGCCATGGTGGCAACTTCTTGTCACTTAGGTGCTCAATGCCTTCTGTGAGTTGGGGTCGTACTGTTTGTTGGCTGTCCTGTACCCTGAAGAGACAGTGAGTATCTGGAAAGGATTGTTAATGTTTAGGGATCAGGATGGAATTAGCTCCTTAAGAAAATGAGTAGTATTTAGCACCTCATTTAAATAACTCAGAAGTCCAGGGTAAGTAGAAAAAGGAGGGCAGGGATAGCATCAAGAGCTTCCTTGGTCTAGGGCAGGTGTTTCAGGCTGTGACTGCTGACTGAGGTACCTCTGTCCTCCTCTTTAAAGAGCTGAGAGAGGAAAACAAAGAAAAGCAAATGCTTCCAATTCACTGTGAGAACATGGATAAAGAAGCTTATAATTTCATTTCTGGTTTGTCTGATATCAAGTTTCTGTTGTTCCTGTTGAAACTGATAACAATACAATATAAAGCAGGGTGCAGAACACAGTTCTCCGACAGTTACTTGATCAGTAATAATTTTGCAGCTGGGGAAATGTGGGAAATATGTCTTGAACTTGTGCATCCTTCTGATTGTATTCTCCATTTTTAGAGTGTGGTACATTATCTGCGAAAGAATTGTAGCTTAGCCTGGAAGTTGTTCTTGTAAATCTTGAGGGGGAAAGAATCCAGAAACTCTGTTTTACATGCAACATTTTTCTTTGTTGGGAAGTTCATCTATTTTTGGTTTTTAAGTAATAAACTGTGCTTACTACTGAGTGGTGGAGAAACTTTACAAGGTGACAGTAATTTTCAACTAGGGTGCTCTAACTCTAATAGTAGTATATATAACCCTTTTTTCTTTCTCTCCAAGACTGGAAGTACAAGCAGATGTGCAGAAAGAACGATACAGTCTGAGTGGAGAATCTGGCACAGTTAGCTTGGGAACAGTTAGTGATAATGCCAGTACCAAAGCAATGGCAGGATCCATTCTGAACTCCTATATCCCTTTGGACAGGTAAGAGAAATGCGATGAAAATAGAAGATTAATAAGCCTTGCTTATTAAAGGATATTCTAAGCATGCCTCAGCTGGTTTACTTAAAACTTTGAAACTACAAATTTTTCGTTAGAAATTGAATTACATATGATTGTTTATATTTGGCAAGCTTACTTTCAAACATGAACACAGTCATTGTAGCTCATTTAAAGCATTTGATTTTTCAGACTGCATGCTTCTGTTTGGGCTGTTTGCTTGGTTAAATGCTGTTTCTAAAAGAAGTTACATCTCTAATTTTCTTTTGCTATGTATTTTGGAAAGCAGTAAGAGTTTGTTCTGCTACATTGGCTGGCTTGTCTTAGGTGACCACTTACAAGTTCTTTCTTGTTCTAGGGAAGGCAACAGTATGGAAGTGCAAGTGGATATTGAATCAAAGCCAGCCAAATTCAGACACAACAGTGGAAGCAGTAGTGTTGATGATGGCAGTGCTGCAGGTCGTAGTAATGCTGGTTGTTCATCGGCCTGTGCGCCAGAAAATAAATCTAGTGCCACCAAGTGGTCCAAAGAAACAACAGCAGGAAAAAAATGTAAAAGTAAGCTAAGAAAGAAGAGTAGCGTGAAGATAAATGAGACAAGAGAGGACATGGATGCTCAGCTGTTGGAACAACAAAGCACAAACTCCAGTGAATTTGACTCTCCCTCTCTTAGCGATAGTATTCCATCTGTAGCAGATTCTCACTCAAGTCATTTTTCTGAGTTTAGTTGCTCAGATATGGAAAGTATGAAAACTTCCTGTAGCCATGGTTCCAGCGACTATCATACTCGCTTTACCACAGTCAGTGTTCTCCCAGAGGTGGAAAATGATCGCTTGGAAAACTCACCACAGGCGAGTGGAATGCCTGCGCCAGTTCCAACTGCCCCAAGCACTGATGTTCCACAATTGAGTTACATTGCTGAGGAAAGCATTAATAATGGATCTTCAACAGATGTAGATTTAGGTATTGGTGAAACACTGAAAGAAACAAACAACAACCATTCACAACATGCTGTGGAATTAAGCACTGCTATTCAGACTGAAATTTAAGCCAAAAAGTGCTGCAAAAATATATTTACCACTAATGAACCCTGTCTGAAAGCTGGTTGAATTACATGTGATGACTTCTGTAAGTTTCAGGTGACCAGCAGAAGCAAGGTTTTGATACAATTGCATTTTATATATACCTGTCTAATAAAGAAGAGTACTTCATATGGATCCTAGACCTGTGTGAAGGGACATGAAGGCTTTAACAAGTGCATTACAGCAGTACAAATACGTCCATGTTTTTTATTTTTGCCACAACTTTGCTTGAAAGCATATACTTGGTGTATTTAGATAAAAATTGGGTAATTCTTAATATGTTAAATGCTAAAATGAATAACATGTCCTGCACTGTTCACTTGAAAAATATGGGGGTTTGGGATAAATGGGTGTTAGCTGAGCATTAGTGACTTAAAACCATTCTAGTGCGAACTCTAAGGGAAGCAAAAGTTTTGCAGAGACCTATACAAACATCTGTCAACAGTGAATGTTCATAATAATCATTTTGTTTCATAACTGGACACACTATTTAGAATGCATGTAGAATGAATTCCATATCTTCAGATGGATGTAGCCTGTGTCAGAAGCGTTCGTGTGTACACTTTGAGCAAGGTTATGGCATTTTACATGATTTTGAAACGAGAAATTGGTACTTAATACATGGTGGAATAGAGACGTCACCAGTGAAGAACGGTGAGGTCACTTACTTATTCATGCAACCAACCATGCAGCAGATAAGGCTACTAGATATTGTGTAAAACCTGCAAAATAACAATCCATTGATTTATAAGCATTGTAGAAAAGCAGATGCAGTCACCTTTCATGAGGGGGAAAAATGGTGCCCCATCAATTCTTGGTGCCTTTGGAAAAGACTGGGTTTGAAGTGCCTGGTCATTTGAGGATTTTACTGTAATGTTTTCCAGAATGTCCTCTTTGGCCACCTTCAATCACAAAAGAAAATTGTAGTAAATAAAATGACTGTGGTAGATTAATGTATAATAATGATGAAGTATTAGCCTACCAAAGACTCACTCAGGCTTTCGTGAATGACTTTCACATGACATCTCGTTGCAAGACGTGCATATCTTTAGTCCCAGAATCAAAGTGCAGTGCAATGACTGCCCAGGTGCAAAGATGGATTCCAAATATGCTGGCTTTTTTGTTTCTTTTGCATATGGAAGATGTACAGCTGAACACAAGCTGGAGTTGGCCAAAGCGCCTGCACTGTTAATGTTTTTTTTGCTATGTAAATCACTAAAAATGGAAAAAAAAATTGTGAATACCAGAGTAACAGTTAACAATGTTCTGTCTTGTGTTTCATGTATTGCCATTATGGTGCTACTGGAAGTTTGGTTGGATAAAAAGAAAATGCCATGAGCTGTAGTCCTCTTCCATGACTTATCCCTCACCAGTTTAACTGATATGCTTATAACACTAGTGCCAGTTATGTTATTTGATAATGCTTGTTACAGTATTTGTATATTTGCAATTCAGTTTTGCTCAATAATATGCGTGTAAACTGCATATCTGAAATAAATGTCTAAATACTGACTTCTAGTGGTCCTTTGTTTAGTGTGCTGATAGCCTTACAAAAATGTGTATGTTCCCAGAAGGCACGTTTTTCTGTAAGGTGCTGACTGCTGTCATCTTTTGTTGCCTTTAATTTTCATTTTGTTCAGTGTGCTTTGGAAGTTGAGTGCTCTGACAATTTGAAATACGAGATCTGAAGTTAGTTGCATTTTTGTGCGAGACTTCAGCCTGATTTCTTTTCATCTTACAGAGTGGCAATCTGAGCTGCCTCTACGGCAGGCGGGACAGTACGTGATTTCCTGAGAGGATGTGGCTCCGGCAAGCATGTTATATTTCATTTAAAAATGCACCCTCTGGTACAAGTGGACAGGCTACGGTCATATTGCTGAGCTAAGCTGAACCCTAATTTCTCCTCTATCTGAAGTGACACTCGATTCACACAGCCTGTAGGAAGATCTTTCTGGAGCACTGCCGGCTGGCCAGTGTTTCTGGTTAACAAATGGTGTTTCTTCCTTGGCTGAACCGAGTAGTCATTAGGCTCGTTTTCTCACCTGCATTTTGACAGGCTCAGGAAGTAAGAAACTAAAACCGGTTGGCATGCTGTAGCGCATCCCAAGGAAGGAAGAGCTGGATCTCTCTCATCCCTAACCCATATGTAAGCTCTATTTATATCAGAGTGAATAATGAGATAACTTAGCTGGGTCAACTCGAAATCTACAGTTAGAGCATTGGGGTTTTTGTTTTGGTTGGTTGGTTTTACACTGTTTCCAATGGTGGATGCTCAAGGAGGGAATAAGAAATGGGATGAGTGAAACACAGTGTACCTTAGAAATGGTAGCAAGGCATAAAGGTCATTTTTGCCATGTCATCAGGCACTCTGAATTGGAAGCGAGTGTAAATTTTGTTTTGTAGGGAGCTTAATGTTTACAGTTCCTTTTTGTACTTTGTTCTGGACTTCTTTTTTTCCCCAGCCTGAACGCTTTTAAAATACCTTGTTACTGATGAGTAATGTGTTGAATTAGGATCAGCACTAACTGAAGCATTTGCTGTTTGACTTATAATAACAGTTTGTGAATTCTGATGTAATTTTTCAGGCCCAAATAGAATCTCTGTGTTATGAAGTATTAACTTCATAACGGAAGTATTAACCGATTCCTTTAGGTAGAGGCTGGAGAAGGAAGTTGGAGTAAAACGTCACTGATGCGGTGAGCCACCCATGCGAATGTCATACGTGCCACATGCAGTCCAGCTGGTGAATGTGCTTCAAAGCCTCGTTTTTTCTAAACCTTGGAGTAAGTTCAATTTTTGTGTGATCTCCTATGACCACCTGCAGATAGTCATCTTAAGCCAGAAGTTATTTGCTCCTTACCATAGGACAGGAGGCGAACCTCCGCTTTGGCTTCTGTTTTCAGTTTGGTTTTGAATCTGATGCGTTGTGCAACAGGAATAACATCACTGCTGGTGTCTCCGGCTCTGAAAACATCCGTTTTGGCTCTGTCCAGTGCATTTATGAAACAACCAGAGCACACCAATGTGCAGTAATGCAATCTAATGCTTGCAGCAGGGAATTGGGGTTGGAGGATGTATTTTGTTCTGTGAATTTATCTCTCAGTACCTCAGTTTTGCTGTGCAGGAAATTGAAAATATGGTTTACTCTTGTAAATAAGCTTTGTCAAATGATAGTAATATTTTCAGTCACTCTGAAATCATCTCTGACTATGACTTATGTCTCTTCCCTCCCACTACTTTTGCATTATGCAAATCCAAATTAATTTTTAAATAGTTGCCTACTGAGTAATGCCATCACTCTCATGGGTAATAATGCTTTATGAGGATGACCAAGGAGATGGTTGAAAAATTAACTGGACTTAATGAACTTTAAAATAATTTCCTAATAAAAATTCTATTCTTCTAGGTGTTTAGGAGATGGATTTTAGTTGCCTCACTGGAAAATAATAACAATAAAAAAAGAAATGTTATGAAATCATCTACTTAAAATGTATGTAATAATATTTAAACCAAATCATACTGGAAAGAGGGGGAAAAAGGTACTGAGCAGAAAATAAGAAATGCAAAATAGCCTGTCCTGAGGAGGTGTTTGGAAAGTTGTATCCCAACTGGATTCTTGGTCCATGTGTGCAGTCATGCTCTGATGACAGGTCAGTAGCATTTAGAGCTGTAAATTTGTCTGAGCCCCTTCCTGGGGACGGTGGGGTGCCTCCGTGCTGTCCTCAGTGCCTGGGCAGGCTGCGCGGGGTGGGGTGGGCTTCCCTGCCTCCATTGCCCTCCATTGCCCCTCTCAAGAATGAAAAGATGCCGAAGGGTGGGAGACAGCCGGGAGGTGAAAGTGCACAGAGAGCTGAAGGAGTCCGACTGCTCAGCGGGTTTCTTCCATGGTTCCTTTCGGATGAGCAGCAATGGACATCACTATAGAGGGCAGCAGCATTTTTGATGCCTCTGCCTTGGGTGGGGGCTGAGCAAGGTGCAATTAGAGCTTTAAGTTGCCATTTCAAAGATTTTCAAAACGGCAAAAGTTCTTGGTGGATCCAATGCTGCATGCAGATGGTCTTCTGAGGCACAATAATCTGATCTTGCTGTAAGCGCAAAACGTTCTCCCCATTAGGGACAAAGAACCCCAGGTCAGATCTTGCTGAGGGACAGAATCCCAACGTGGTGGCACGTATTCAATACCTTCAGTCTCGAAGGGTAGGAGAAACAAAGAAATGTGGTCATGAGGTACTTTGTAATCAAGAAGTTTGTACAGGAGGCAAAGGAAGAATTAGATGCACAAACCACAAGACTAGCAGTGAACTTTCTTGCCTTACAGAAGTCAACCTCTGAGAACTCCAAGTCTTGGAAGATGGCTCTGAAGGTGTTATTTTGCAGTCCCTGTTTGTGGTATATTGCTGCTCATACGGTGACATATTAAGGATATAAACTATAACAGACTGTGGGCAAGTGAATGTGATGTTGAATAAAGAGCCGCCAGCTCTCCTCTGGGAAGGGAGGAGGTCTTATGCTGTTCTTGCCCGCGTGAATACTGCCCTTGCTGCCAAACCTGCCATCCCGCAGAGGAGGGAGCACCAAACGTCGCTCGGAGCACAAGCAGGCTGATGAACAGATCAGACTCCCCATCGACCTTCAGACCCGAGCCCTCGGGTCTCCCCCCCTGAAGCTCCCCGCCAGCCAGCAGAGTGTCATGCTCCAGCTGGATGCTCAGCTTCACAACAGTGAGATTGCATCCTGCTGCCGTAGCCCTGAACTTTGATGCTAAACTGTAAGGATTTAGCTAGCTGTAATGCTGCTCAAGAAGTTCCCATTACCTGCTTCCCTGAGAGGACCTCTGAAGGGAGGAAAAGACAGGCTACACCTGTTGTTTATAGCCAGCGTTACAGACTCAGCCTAGTGTAACCTGTGGGCAGAGTCTCCTGGACGCCAAAGAGAAGAGCTTGGCAAGTATCTACCAGATCATACATCAGGTTTTGCAACTTCTTTCTAAGTATATGCAAAGTTTTCACATAAGGTCACAAATGCTCCCATAAAGAAACAGTATAGAAGGTGGAACAGTCTCTTTGCTCTGTGAGGGCATGAAACCACCTCATGAAGATATGCTTGGAAAAGGTGCTGAGACACGTCCTGACCAGGACACCTTGGTTCCTTTTTTACATGAGCTAGAGTTCAGCCCACAGCAGTGTCCCTGCTTTGGGCTGTAGTTGTATGAAGGGTCCTCTGCTAAAAGAACGAGCTCGTATGGTGGGTCTGACCCTGCTGTTGTGAAGGAAACCAAAGGGCTGTGCTGGAAGGAGCCCCTCGCAGCTGGAGCCTCTCCCCAGCTGGAGGGAGCTGCTTCTAGACCTCCTCCTTGTCATCAAATTCAGATGCAGTTATTGCTAAAATAGCTTAACATGGCCATCAATCAATCTCATATACTTGATTAGATTAAAACATGTATTTTAAGGTACCCTTGACTACTAGGGGCAGCAGCAGAGTTGTATTTGAAGCTGTTGAAAATTCTAGTCAAGACCCAAACTGCTGAGTTGTCAAGGAATTCATGGTTTTTAAAAAAAAATAAAGTTTTTTTTTCCTGAGTAGCCAGAATTTACAAATTTTTAAATGATTTAATCCTATTTCTCTACCCTTTCTTATGATTTGCTGCTTTATATAAAACAGGTTGCAATAGCTTTTCAAAAGAGAGGAGTTGTGATTTTTGTGGTAGCTTCTCTGGCCTTGGTGGGAGGCTGCTACCTGGGCACCCTGGTGCACAGCAACCCTCACATGCAAGGGATGCACCACAGTCAGCACAGCCGCGAGCACAGGGACGGCTGCTCCTCGGGCAGCGTCCAACCGTGGGCTCCCTGCTCCGACGTCCACGGTGCTCCCTACCCTGCAGTTCCCGGCTCTGCACCATCCCCATTGTTGCAGCTCCCACCTACAGCGGGGAAATGCAATGTTTGAGGCCGATGAAGTCCGTTCCTGGCTCTGCAGTGGGTTTTCTGTGTCTTCGTCCAGCTGCAAGGGAAAGCTGAGGTTCACCTCCCAGCTCTCACGGAGCACGGAGAGCTGCAGGTGGAGCGTGGTCATCCTGTACTGCGCCGTGGCAGCCCTGGCACTGGGCAAACACAGAGTAGCAACACATGGCAGCCCCCAGGGAGCGGGGCTGTATGGCCAAGCAAAGCTGACCTGCTGCTCCTTCAGCCGTGCCCTGCAAGGCACAGTGTCCGACCGCAAGTGTGTAGACCGAGTTACGCAGATGACGAGCGTTGTATGAGCAGCTCCTGTGTAACACTTCCGGCACCATGGGAGGCTCCCAGCTGTTGCGTTTGACTGGAGGCTCCGTGGGAGGGTGGAGCAGGTTACACCTGAAGTGCCTGAGGGCCACTGTTAGCTTTGGGCCAGTTCCTGCTTTGGTCTGCTCCAGTTTTTGCGCCCTGTCCTGCTCCTCCTCCTGTGCCTTTGGAGATGAGGTGGTGTTTTGCCATTCTTTTCCTACAAAAAGTGTGGTGTTAGTTAATCATCTAAGTGCAAGAGCAGGAGCGCTCTCAAATGGAATTCAAAGATACTTAAAGCCTGCTGTAAACAGGCACCAAATTATTGTTATTGTCCTGCTCCTTAAAGTGAGCCCACCAGATTTTGGGTTCTGGCTGGCACAGTGCATCCTCTGGGACCCTGCTAGTTTCCAGATGAGCCCAGCTGTGCTTCCACATGCCGGCACTGCCAGAACCATACATTGCCATGTGCAGAAGAGCACGGTTTCTCATCCCTCCTTGCTGCAAAGGCGGCAATTGTGCTCCTTCTGGATCCTCTTGTGATCTGCTGGACCACCCTACAGACAGGTGAGCAGCTGGAACACCCCCCCAGGTGCCATTATGCAGGCCCTATTAGCGAGCCCTTATGCAGCTCAGGTAGCTCCTGGTGAGTGGAGGTGATGGAGACTGCGTAGCTGTAGGGATGGGGTTGTCCTCCAAGGACAGCAGCCAGGACAGGTCATTGGTGTTCTCTGCTCCGTCTGGGGTCAGACCTGCCAACGTGCCTGAGCTGCTGCCCTGCTGCTCCCATGTGGCCACCCCTGCGGTGAGCAGCTTTGTCCTCCCTACAGGACACCAGCCAGAGGCTGCCCGCTTCCCGCTGGCGTGACCATGGGGACCCAGCACAGCCTGCTGCTGGAGGGCGTGGGACCGGTCACCTCCCAAACCTGGCTCTGTCCTCGTGTTTTGGCCGTCACCGAAGTCAGAGTGATGCTGTGCAGCACTGCCTGTGCGCCTGGGAGCACGGCAAGGTAAGACCATCCCCTTACCAGCCTCCGGGCTGAAACCTAAACTGCTACCAAACTGGGCTTCCCTTGCAATGGTTGGTTTTCAGCTCAGGCAGCAGGTGGAATCCATGCCATCCTGGCACAAAATCCAGCCTCCTTGCAGAAGCTGGAAACTTGACCACAAGCATGGCCCTGCTGTGTGGCCCCTCGCTCACCTGCCAGGCCAGGTAAGTGGGCATCCACGAGACGTGGCAGCATCAGCAGCTGCCTGTGAGCCAGGTACCAACAGAAATTACCTTGGTGGGTGAAGCCAGCAAGCTGATGAGACACAGCTCTGCTTTCACCAGGTCCATGGCTGCACTCAGGACAGGAGGCTGCACATCCCCACCTCGTGTGGGTGAACAGCCCCCTCCTTTCGGAGGCAGACAACTGCAATATCCATTTATATCAGCTCATTTTTGTTGATTTTGTATTATTATTATTATGCCTTCTTGCATCAAGTTTTTTGAAGGACACTGGTATTTCCTAAAACTCTGCACACTGTGTCTCATGCTGCTGCAGCATTCTTCTATTTTAGTCCCTCTGAGTTATATTGACTGAAGTCATAAATCTTGATTTACAAGTGGGGAGGGAGTCTTGTTCCTGCTGTTCAAAATATGTATTTTGTTTATTTTAAGAAACAAGTCTAAACAGTTCTGCTTGCACGCTTCTGAAAGGCCTGGCAGCCACAAAGAGTAGCCCTTTATTTGTGCAAATGGACTACAGAACGCAGAGCAGGTTCGTGTTAGCGGAAAAACTTCCTACATAAGAGCAAGGAGTGTGGTTTGCCAGTACTGGGCCCATGCCAGCTTCTGTTGCCTGTGCCACTACAAAGGAAAAGTAAAAAGAGTGGTGGTGATGTCCTCACAGTAAATCAGCTTTTTGGGCAGAAAAGCAACCAGGCCCTGATGACGCTCAGCCCTCGTAGCACCTCTTGCCCTTTGTGTGGCAGCACCTCTTGTGCCTGGATATAGCTTCGCTAAAAACGTTGAAAATATTTTGAAGGGAGCAAAACAACAACAGTGTGCCAGGGCATGCTCTATTCCCTAACCACTAGCCTTCCTTTCAGTGTTTACTGAAAGAAAATTGCTACCTCTCTGCTAGCATTAAAAACAGGGATTTGTATCCTCGAGCAAGCACTGCAAGCCTGCTTATCTCACACACTCCGGACATTTTTACTCTGCCACTTGCCGTGCTTATTGCCACTTTGGGACCACGCTTCAATTGGCTGTTCCCATCACCTGTATAACCAATATCCTCCTACTGCAGCAGGGTGTGTTGGTCTTGGTGG
>VXAL01006473.1:75124-113735 GCA_013399475.1 Chauna torquata | reverse complement strand
CTGGGCATCACTTCAATAAGTAATCTCTTACAGGTTGAAATGGGAAATTTCTGGTTACACCTGAGAAGATTGGGATTACATCATGAATTCTCGGATAAACAACAGAAGAACAAATACAGAGACAGAGTGCCATTAGGACACAATTCCTCCAGAATCAGTCTTGTGATTTATTTAACGTTTTCATTTCAAATTCTGACATTAAATATCATGAATTTTTATATAAAAATTTCTGGAGACACAAAGTTAATAGCAGCATCAATTCTGAGGAATACTGAAACACCACACGAAAAAAATCAAGACACCTTGAGGGCTGGAGTATCAAAAATAATGATGACATGTAACAGCAGATGGTGAAAGACCATGCACATCAGAAAGAGAATTTCTTTAAGTGAGGGACCCAACATTTCTTCTGTTCCCAAGCAGTATCACAAAGTCATTCATAGTACCACAGAAACAAAATCCTCTGATGTATCAGTTGAGATATTTCCTCAGCATCTTAAGCGCCAGCGTACAAGACACTCATTCTCTGTTCTATCCAGAATATCTTGTTCAATACCTATTAATTGTATTCAAGGTGCAGAGATATTGTAGTAAGTCTGTAAGCAAACCAAAGTTTGTTGTATCATGAAAGACGAGTTAAGAGAATCATAATTATTTAGCCTCAGCAAGTGAATCCAGAAAGTGGACAGATTGCTTTCATCAGAAAACAGCTACTATTTAAGCTAAACCATTTGAACTACAGATGTGAAGATTCACAACTACAGAGAAATGAGGTTCCAGAACAGATTTCTGACAATGATCACAAGGGTCAGCAAACAACCATTCCTCCTGGGTTTTAAAACTGCAGCCTGCCAGATTTCGTGACAAACTCATTTGATATGGTTGTACCCAAAAGCAAGAGAATGGGCTATCAGCTGTAGGATACACAGTCCACTTCCACGTCCTGTGTTATACGCCTAATTCACCAAACAAGCATGATTTTTATTCTCATCTTCCCTTAGCTACATCTCAGTAAATCTATAAAAATAATTTACTACATTAAATTCCACTGCAGCTTCTGTGATATAAATACCCAGATATTTATAAGCAAATATCACTTTCCAGCTTAGTTATGTCTTTGCCGAAATAGGTGCATCTAGTTCATAATATCTTTTGTTATAGTCATTTGTTAACCCCAGATCACTTTTGTTGCTTTCTCCAGTATTACAACTCACTCACATCCCTAGAACTGGCAGTAATGAAGGTATTAAATCTGACCAAAACAAAACATCTTTTTTGCAAGTCCTCAGGTGTTCTATTCTGAAGGAATCCATAAGCACTGTACTTCGGGTTATGTCTTCGACAAAACAAAAATATGCTTTTTATATGCTTTTTTGAATATCCTGGAGAAACAGTTTAGCAGTTTTTTTCTAATTCTTGACATTCTTCACTAGTGTGCAATTCTCTCTCTCTTTTTTTTTTTTTTGGACTAGTAGAATCACTATATGCCTTTGCTTGTATTTATTTGTTATCAAGTCCAACAACATACAATCACAGATGATTAATACCTGGTAGCTTAGTACAGCTACAGAGAATGATTTTACACAAATGAAGACTTTTCACCTTCTTTGAAAATTAATCAAAGGAAACTTTCAAATTTTGTAGCTACTGTAACAGAGGAACAAGTTTATCATCAAAAATGTTCTCATGGTTACCATGACCTACTTTTGGTATTGTAACATAGGATGTGCATAGGCTAATATATGATAAGTAAAAACAGGCTGTTCAAGTGATTTGTAGGCTGGGAGACAATCGAGTAATTTTTGTTAAGGTGTCAAGCATAATGGAGCTCAGATGTAAGTATTCATTTGAAGAACACTGATGAAACTTGGTCGACATTAGGAGTGATCATCTCCAGCTATACAGAATATGGGAGAAAGCACTTAAGATGCTTATTTAAAAACACCTGTAAAATTTAATACAAAGTAGATGATGAAAGTTGACATCATGAGCCAACAGAAGTGAGAAGCTGATCATTCAATACCAGAGGTGACAGGTAGGGTAAGGATTGCTATGAAGGAATTCTGAAGTGTAGAAAGTAACTAACCAATCCACTGAAGAAGGGGAACCAACAGAGTGATGGACAAAAGGAACAATATGGTTCAAGTGTGATGAAGCGTGACATTTGCAGTCACACTCAGGATGGTTATGAGCAATGCAAGACTGCATTTTATAAAGGTTAGATAAAACAATACTCCGGAAACTGTAAGACAAGTACAGTACAGACAACAACTTCAATGGGCAGATGGAAAGGAAAAGGTTGAGTCCCCACACTGCCCACAGAGTGAGAAAGGAAATCACCGACAAAGGTTTGTAATGTGTTTGGGGAAAGAGAATGACTGTAACTAAAGCCCTGGTTTAATATGACAAGCACTCAAATATGAACAGATGCCAAAAGACAGCTTGAGATTTTAGTTTGGACAGATGAAGACAGACTTAAAGAGAATCTGTATGTCATTAACAAAGATACAGTGAACAAACACCCTGAAAGAAAAAACAGACTGACACCCAGAAGTATATTAGAACATTCAACTCTGTTGTAAACTTGCTTAACTAATCTCCAGTCAAAGCTCATTTATTCCAATATTCTTGTCCTTTCTCAAAGTATTGCAAGTCAACATGCAGATTTTTATGTTCCAAAAATATTTATGTATGCCTAATGCTTTACAAAGTAATAAATCATCAGCACTGCATACTTTGCTTGTGTTCATTCATTTCATCCATTGACTGTAACTACCTGACTGTCTTTGAAGAGGATAAGCAAGTTCAGAAGTGCTTAAGAATACCTGCCATGTTCTTTTGCCTCACCTGTAATCCTTTGTACGCTAGTGCTCTTCTATAAAAAGCTTTAATATTAGAATCTTCTATTTGAAGAACATGATCACAATCCTGCTTAGCCTCTTCATATTTATACAGTTTCAAGTAACAGAGAGCTCTAACACAGAAAAACAGAATACACTGCAATATAAGTAAATTCTAGTGTACTGTAGTGCCAACAGTATCTGACTCATAAATGTTAATTACAATATTTCACACAATCTCAATATGGTATTTTTTTTTTACAGCACATCAAAAACAGTAAATTATTAATGATATTACTGGATGGATTTAGAGAGAGCCAATTCCTGTAATAAAAATCAAAATTCAAGTATGAATAATACTTGAAGTTAAGCAGGTATGCAAGTATTTTAAAAGCAGAGTCTATCTTAGCTTAATAAGATAGTATAGTAATGGATATAACATGGATTCTATGCAGCCATTCTGGGTAAAAAAGTGCTCTAGATTAAATAAGCAATACCACTTTCTGTACCTAGTTATTACTTGGAAGTCTCCTATTCAAGTATAGGCCTAATCAAATCCTTCTTATTTTGTGGAAGCTGATAGGATTACAGCATAAAGAATTATGCTGCAGAATTAGGTCAACTTTTAAAATAATGCTGCTGCATGACCGTGTTCCTACTTTTATTTTCTCACTATGCACATTTTCTCTGATCTATTACTCTTCATATTTGAGATACTGCTACTGCACATTAGCTTTTAATTAAAATCACATCAGTATTCTCAAAAAATTCTGCAAAACACTATGTTAATTATAGCTTTTACTGCAGCTTATTTTACATATATCTTAAAATCTTTATGTAAATACCAATGACATTAATACTTGCTCCTCTCAGAAAGTAATGTGGTTTAACCCACAATCAATTTTGTTATTAGAAACACTCACCAAGCAGAAAAAAATCCTTTCTTTGTAACAGTGACTGAAGTGATGTGAAATCTCTATTTGCAGTGAGAAAATGTAAGTACTGTTATCCCACAAAGTGGGGTTAGATTTTGGATCTTTACCTGTTAGTGTAGAGTGTACATTCCTTGTCATTTAAGTTCATGCATTCGCTGTATTTATTAACAGCTTCTTCGTATTTACCCTTCTTTACAAAATCATTCCCTTCATTTTTTAGTGTCTTGAACTCTTCCTCGGCTTTCTCACCTACATAACAAAAGGACCACAGTGTTACATAAGAAGGTTAACTCATTAAGAGTAACTGAGCAATCTACCCAGACTAAGAATAAATGCCTGGCATCTGGAGTATCTTTATCAGTCTGCACATTGCAGTTTCTGTTCCAGATCTCCCTGCTGCTCTAAGAAAGGTATGAACTACCATATATACATTTGGCACAGCATGTACTTTCCAATCCACCAGGGTAACTATTTTGCTGAAAATGATGCAAATGCAACAGACAGTTCTACACTTTTACCTCCTCCTGTCAACCCGTTCTGTGTGGTACAGAGGGATTATATATCTCCACTGAAATACTCATTTATTTACAGTGGTGGAGATTTAATCAGCAGGATTAAAGGCCTTCTAGATCTTCACCATCACACCAAAAAGGCCATAATTTCACCTAACATTCTTTCCGCAAGCAACTGATCCATCATAATTTCTATGCTAAACTGACAATGACAAACCGGTCACCACATCAGTTGGGGTTAGTGATACATCAGTAATATTCTGTTAATGACTTCTACAAAAAGATGCTTTGAGAGTAATCTGAAAACACCTATTTTTTTCACGTTGTGTTCTTCCACAATTGTCTTTCTTTCTAAACTCCACACCATTTTTTTCATGTGCTTCTGGGTTAGACCGCAATTTTTAATTATGTTTGCAGTGGAAAACCAATCCCAACTGCAGTTTCATGTCTCTGGTGTGAGCAAACACTAATTAGTAAAATAGTTCCAAGTAAATCATAATGGAAAAATCTATTTTCTGTACCTTGCTAAAGAATATGAAACCCCTGCCAAGCTTCAGGTTTTAAACACTGTATATAAAAAAGACCATTTTAACCAGTATTCAAACTTGGTCAGCTCCTTTAAAAAACAAACAAACAAACAAAAAACACAGCAGTCTCCCACGCCAGAAAACTACATGTGGACTTGGGGAAAAAAGTAAGTAACAATTTCAAAGCAAAGCAGAGTCAAGCAGGAAACATAACTACATTATAATTCAAGCTGTAAGACAAAAAACAACACATAATTGTTGCAAAAAATGTCAGCCAAGCATAAGGTTTAAATAATGACTGAACGATATTGCTGGCACGCTTCCAGTGCCAGCTATTACTGGGAGGTCTTTGCTGATTTAGCCCTATTACTGGGAGGTCTTCGCTTGATTTAGCCCTATAAAGCAACCACAATCTTTGAGTCAGACTTCAGTGAAGAAAATGGTTACATGTTTTTTATTTAATATTTCTAAAAACAAAACCTAAACAAAGCTCACTCTATTTGAAATAGATTGACGTGTTTTTTATCAGAATCCCGCAGAACACACTCCACGGAGACACTGATGGCTAATCTCATTGCGTTTCAGAACAGGTTAAACATGATAACTGGTGTTTGTCGAACCACTCATCTTCATACTTCTCACTATGATGATCTTCAAATTATCTCTCTTCACAATGTTATGCAAGGTTATATAGATGTAAATTTAATCCTTAATAGTTAGATTAAATAGGCTGGTTATACAATGAAATAAAATAAATTGTATCCCTTAATAACAGAAAAAGCCTGGAGTACAATCACTACAGCAAAAAACAATTTTCAAGC
Source organism: Chauna torquata (assembly GCA_013399475.1). Classification (NCBI taxonomy): domain Eukaryota; kingdom Metazoa; phylum Chordata; class Aves; order Anseriformes; family Anhimidae; genus Chauna; species Chauna torquata. The sequence continues at coordinate 108,100 of VXAL01006473.1, read as the reverse complement.
TAAGCATTTATGTTTAATGGCAACCCATTTGTGCAAAATATCAGTTTTCTACTGCATTTCAAAAATAAATGCTAAACCCAATTACTGCCCAATCCTTAAGAGTGATAAATCAGTAACAATATGCACTGACAACAACTGTAATGGAAACACTTAAGTCACTGGACATTTTCAGAAGTAGAGTAAAATTTTTTATCAATTTAATTGAGGTTAAATTATACATTGACATCCTTCATGTTCCTTAAATGAAAAACAACTTTCTGTAGCATTACCGTACTTCAGTATGCACTATTAATCAGATCATACACAAACTATGCTATTCTAAGTTTCTAGAACCATGCTTTATCCTCGAGAAGAATGTCCAATTCTCATAAATGCATGCATTTGTAAATTGCCTGTTGTTCTACATTAGGTACAAATAAATGTAAAGATGATCTTTCAGATAGTATTGAAGTCTTTAAACCAGTAGTGCCCAAAAGTGCAGATTATTTGAGGGCATGCGTTTTTGCAGTAATGGATTATGGACAGACAATCCTATCACTGCTATGTATTTGGCCAGCAACGCAGGTACACTTTGCAGTCTGCCCTCTGTTAAACAAGGGGAGATCACCTTCAGTGCTAATTTTCTTTATACTGAAGTAAACACAAAAGGGAACCAATTAACAGTCACGTAAGAATCAAAAATGATACAGCTAACCTTCAGTGCTAATTTTCTTTATACTGAAGTAAACACAAAAGGGAACCAATTAACAGTCACGTAAGAATCAAAAATGATACAGCTAAGGCCTTTGCAAGGAGAATGTTTAATGTCAATAAAAACAGAATCAGAAGGGTTCCTTGACCTGAATTACTGGAGTAGAAAAAATGGAAACTTCAATGAAGGGGAAAAATTCAGGAGGAAGAAAGGCTCCTAAAGGAGTAAAGCACTTGGTGCATGTGTGTAAAACATCCTGAACTAACATTTTGGAAGGGCGACTACCGAATAGCCACTGTCGAAGTCAGAACCTGTAGTAAAAAAACATCAGAAGTGTTCTGCTGTAGCCTGTTCCGTCTGTCTGAAGAGCTGAGTAATACTTTCCTGAACAATTAAATGATGGCTACAGATTATGCAGCTGATTGTGTTATTGAGGGTAGGTTTCTGTTTGTTTGTTTGGAAAACTGTGTTATAACTGTAGTATGAGGTCAGGGAAACCACTGGCACTTATGATAGGACTCAACACACTGTTGATGAGTATTTCTACTATATTTTATATAACTTTAGAAATTACATGCTGCAAACTACATCATTCGGACTGAAAAAATTATCGTAATTGTGGCTCCATAAAGCACATCAAACCTCATCATGTAAAAGACCATCATCTAATTTGACTTTTTACAAAGGTCTCTGATAAATATTTTCTAAAGTTGTTCCTTCGACATTATTAAATTGTAGTCTATTTTTCAATTAAAGTTATTTTCTTGTATGCATGTATACTTGCATTAGCTATACATACGATTCATCTGCAGTTGTTCGTCTCTGTTGACATCTGTAGTACTGCTTGGCTTAACCTCTGAAGTAAAGCTTCCTCCATCCCACCTGTGTAGCTGAGCAGCAACTGGGACAACCGGAATTGGTGGCAGTTTCTCCCTCCATCTAGAGCCATCCTGATCAATTAAAGTCTTTGTTATTCTGAAATAGAAAAGCCCTGTCAGCATGACTTTTCATATATTTAATTCATGCTTTAATAACTTACAGCCAAATTAAATAATGCAATGTTCCAATTTTTCCAAAAACAACTGAACAATTATCCTTAAGACTAATGAAAAAAATTGTCACAGCAGCCAACACTATTGAAATAAATGTATTTGATTTAGACTTTTCTCCCTTTTTAAATTAGAATACTTATGCTAGTATGTAGAAGACAAGAAACTGATATCAGCCATCTATAAATATTTAAGCAAATGACTTTTTTTTTTTTTGCAACTAAGCTCTAAATGCTGCCTGAAACATGCAGTAAAGAAATAGGGGGAAAAAAAAGAGACATTTATTTTGCTTAGCAGCTTTCTTTGCTGTTCATTGGTGTTATTTGAAACAAATGTAAAATATAATACCCTCAGATATAAGTGGTACCTGAATTTGCCAGTGTCATACAAAACCTCTTACACAACAATTACCTCTTACACAACCATTTTCTAGATAACCAGTGCAGGTCACAAAGTACATATTAATTTGCATTTCATACAACAGTCAGAAATTCTTCAACTGATCATTCTTCATCCCCTTTTCAAAATGCAAAGAAAAATATATTAAAACTGTTCAGTCTTTAACCAACACATTATAGATCATCTATTTCCACACATGAGAGGTTCAGTGGGAGTTTCCCATTGCTGTGATATGTTTTGGAGCCTAAATAAACATGAGCAAAGCCATACAAGACTTCATGTTTCTGTTACAATTTTTGTAGTGTTTTAAAAAACAACAAACCAAAAAAAAAAAATCTATGATGAGAATAATAGTGATACAAAAGTCTTCTAATATCAAAATGAACTTAAGACCCAAGTTCAATTGGTGGTAACTCTAATATCTACTTTAACAAAGGAAATTTCTCAATTAAGTAGTAAAGCAAGTTACATTGATACTATGTGAGTCAATAAACCGAAATTTGCATATTAGGTGTGTTTCCATCACAACTGTAAAAAAAAAAAAAAAGTACTACATGAATGCTTCCAAAAAAAAAAAGAAAAACTAGTAAACTCGAATGTGATATGAATGAGATAAAATGAGCATAAATAACCTAGATAACGCTTCTTCCTTGGTTTTGTTCTCTTTAAATATTTGAATAATGGCTATGAAATAAAAGCACTCCTCAGTGTAATCTTACGGCAATAGAGTCAAAGCAATTGGGACCAAATTCTTTTCCCATTAGGGTATGACATAAGAACCAATACAAGAAGCAGCATCTGTTCTAATATTATTTCACAAACTCACAGAATGGTTAAGGTTGGCAGGGACCTCTGGAGGCCATCTGGTCCAACTCCCCTGCTCAAGCAGGGACACCCAGAGCAGGGTGCCCAGGACCATGTCCAGGTTGCTATTCATCGTAAAACAGAAATTACCAACATATTTTAAAGAATGATGTAGATTAAAAATGCTGTTTGTGAGCTATATAATGTGTGATTTTATGTATTACATAATACTGCATGAAACATACCATTTTGAATTGAAAATAAGTTCTTCATATGCAGAATATCACATTTTGTTGTATTACATAACTGTTTAATCTGTTTTCTAAGTGAACAAGAATATTTTTCTGTTTATTAGCTGCACATGCCCTTTCATGGCTTTCCTCTATCTGGACGATTAATAAGTAGTATATTACAGGACAACAGAGAAGCTTGTCCAAGTTCTGTTTTGCTCTAATTTTACTAAAACTTCAGTTTTTTTAGGCCTTGTCCAAACACAATTGTTAAGAAAAATGTGGCACACCATCATAAATTAAACAGCCCTAGGATTTACTCAGGTTATTTTATTAGAGAACAAAACTGTACACCTTGTATTAAAAAGTTAATTCTTTCTGTTCTGGTACTTCTCATAGAAAGTAACAGATAGAAAGTAACAGAGTAATCTGACAGTAAACCAAGGTCCCATTTCCTTTCTGTTCAATTCTTCTCCACTTATCATAATGACCTTAAAAAGCTGGACAAAAAGCCTGATCTAATTAATTAAAATCAACAGAAAGAATGCTACATTCTTTTATGATAGATTGTTATATTACAAGAAATCAATCTCTTCTTAGAATGGCCTTTTGCAAAAATGCATACCTGTGTACCATGGATACTTTAGCAAAGCACAGGTATCTCACGAAAAAGCTGGGACAGATACTCATTCCCCACCACCATTACCCTAACTTGACCCAACAATCTCCTTGCAGTTTTGGAATTTATCACAAAGACATAGTTTGTCCATTACAATACTCATATGGGACTTTGTAATAAAAGCTCTCAAGTTGTCTAATGCAATTTACTGACTGATATTAAAGGAGCTGAGAGAATTGGAATGAAACTTCAATTTAGTAAATGGAAATGCATGAACATATTACACCACATTACAGCTTGCGTATTTCTAACAATGAAAAGCAAATAATAAAACAATCACTCAAGAGGAAATTAAAATACAAAGCAGGAAAGTCATTGATGTTCACAAATCTAGTAAAATGCCACTAATTAAAAGTGTACTTGAAAGGCATTTTCCTGTGACTTGGCACGCACCATTAAAAGAAACAGTCCTTTCAATTTACCTAAAAATCACCTCAGAATAACCAATAAAATACACTACATCTTCTAACTATGAGAAACACTCAAATAATTGTTTATACTTGTTCTCAGTTGTCTTTTCATAAAAATATGTACTTACATTCTTTTCCTTATTATTTTCCTGCGTTTGTAAAAATGTCAGGTAAAGGCTTTATCTTAAAAATTCTACTCATCTTTTACATGAGAATTATATGAAATATCAAACCCCTTGGATTCTAAGATTTTTGGAAAGCCTGCTTAGTTAGCTAAGTACAGAAAGACAAGCCTTAACAAGATTTAGTAAACCCACCCTCTGACAGAAGTAGGAAGACGAGTTTTTCTGTCAGCTTCCTACAGCATTACCATCCAATTTTTTTCAGGAACTTAAAAACAAATAAATCCTCCTGTAAAAGCGGGCTCTTAAGACCTGACATTCCTAATAAATTCAAAGAGCTACTTTGGGGTTGTCCCATTAAGTTAAAAGGCAGTAGTGTAACTACAATTTTTCGTTAAAATTCATTTTAAAAAGGTGTGTTACTTTGGAAATGAAAATTGATACTTTGGTCAACAATTTAATTTATAAATGATAAATCATTCAAAACTAAATTATATTAAAAATTCAATTACATGAGAGGTCTATACTCTAGAAACTAAGAATTTGCAAGCAAAAATCAATTACCAGCAGAAGAGAAGAAAGAAGAAGCAGCTGAAATAAGGTGATGGGTTGCCAGGGAGGAAAGAGTAATGAGCAGTGAAGCTAAAAACATAAGGAAGGCCTGGAGAGGAGAAAAGGAAGAATGTTAAGGGAAAAGAAGGAAATAAGCTTATTACTAAGCAGGTTACACATCACTGTCAGAAGAAATATGAAAAGAATATCTGCAGATAAAGTAAGCCAAGCAAATTAAAAAATTAAAAATAAAAAAATACAATAATTCACAGATACCAGGACGGTAAGTTATTTCACCAAACCAAATGGTCCATTATCAGTGCAGACACAGGAGATCAGTAACAATTCATTGTGTGATCAAATATAAGACTACTAAGAGGAGATGATAAAGTTGCATGATCTCCTTTGGCCCCTCTTGTCAAATAAGCAGAACTTAAAGATACTATGGCCTTTTTAATGAAGTATAAGGAATAATGTAAGTGCTCATGGCCTAGCCTTAAAAAGAAAAGTACTAGATTCCATTGCAAAAAAGTTGCATGAATGTGGGTTCCCACTCAACAATTAATGTCTGTTCTGTTTTCATAAATACTTTTCTCATTCAATAATAGAAAAAAATAAAAGAAAAAGGAATGGAAAATCCTGTCATTTGTGCACTTAAGTACTTTGTATACGTTAATGAGAATAAATTTGTATAAACACTATCCTAATTGTGAACTATCAAAATATAGTTACAGAAATCGGTAGCAAGAATACTGGAAGCATCAAAAATCAAGTCAAAAATAATATTCAATTCTATTTTTTACACCTCTAAGCTTTGTAGCCAATCACTGTATCAAGCTGCTCCAGTGTGTGCACAACTGCAGCATACTGAACGATTCACAATTAACGTACATCTTCAACTGCCACAGGAAGAGTGCTAATATGCACAGAAACGTCTGAGAAAAGGTATGGACTTAAAATATTACTTTACATGGTATCAAATACAAGTTAGGAAAGAAAAGAAGGTGAAGCTCCAGTTAAGGAACAACAACAACAAAAAAGCTTTTTAAATATTACATTTTTAAAACAAAAAATTACCTACTGTTGCAGAAGACAACTGTGAAGCTATGGGAAAATAACTAAACGAAATAACCAGTCCTCTAGTTATAACACACTAGTTGTGATGACCCTGCCTCAGGGATGTAGAACAGAGGGAGGATGTAGCCCAAACAAAATTGAATTATAGTTTTCTATTTGAACTGATGAGTAGAAAATGTATAAAGTGCACTTACCTATTAACACTGTCATTTGCTGCTTGTATGCTGCTGTCTATTTGTAGAACTGTTTTATAATCAATGTATGCCTGTTGATACCGCTCCATAGACTCGTACGCCATTGCGCGTCGTAGAAGAGGCTTAAGGGAAAATGGCTGAAGCTCCAGAGCTCTGGACAAAACAAAAGAAATATATGGTGTTGAAACAGAATAATGTAAATAATAACAGCAAGACTATTTTATGATATATAAATATATAACTACATGGAACAGTTCTGTGATTTCAGATGGGCCATACAGTAACATAACCCAGGAAAATGTGCTTGGGTGGCTTACTATTAATACCCTAAATGAGATGCAGTTATGAAATTGTGCTTTTTCTACAGCTTACTCTACTCAAATCATGTTGTGTTGCCTAGAGCAGATTTAATTGACATTGCCTAATTCCTGTCTTTGCAGTTTTTGCAGTTCTGCTTCTCAGTCTCTAAATTATTTCTACTTCTGTTGTGCTCACTATCCATCACGTGTCCTCATGTATCCAGAAAATATGCACAAGATTAAGATTACAATAAAGTAATAAGAAAGTAAGCTTCCAGTCACTAAGAATATAAAAACCCAAACCTTCGTGTTACTGATTTTGGCTCAAGTCTTACATACTAGAAACCTCCTGAACTGAAAAATGTGATGGCTGTTAAGTATGCCATCTTGTTTTATCAGCGAGCTATGATCCTGAATCTACTTTAACAAACTATTGCCAACAAGTCAATTTTTTCAGATGACATTTTTAGAAAACTTTTTGGTCAGGCATAATTTATACAGTAAGTCAAATATGCAGTTAACAAAAAGTAACATATGTATTTTAGATTTAGGGTTAAAAATAGTTGCATTCTACTATGAAATAGTATGATTTCTAATCATCTTGGGATCCTCTTTGACCCTGTAAGCCTCAGTCTTACTAACCCTATTTAAGAAAATAAAAGACATCTGGAAATACTAATGATTTACTTGAAGGTAGTGTTTGGAAGATACTGAAGGCATCTGATCTTCTCTCATACCTGTATCCTTAAAAGCCAAAATAAGCAGGAAGCATTTTAGCTCACTTCCTTAATAACTGTAATCACCGTTTGTAATTATACTTAGTGCATATTAAAAAAAAGATGACAAACACATAGAACACACATATGCACCACATAGACGCTTGAAAGCAATTTCTAACACTATGATAAGCATTTGGCTTAACAAAGCTTTTACATATAGGTTACTACAGAGCATTATTGAAGTAAGTCTGCTTTTATAATAAAAATTTTTAAGCCTTCCATGCATATTTGTGTATACAAGACGCCTAACAACTGCCTTCACACAGTAAGAAAGTAAGCTAAAACTTACTCCTTCCCTAGGTTCCATGTGATTGTTTACATAACTGACAAATAAAGGTATCTGTCATTCAGACAGGGACTCAAACTGCAATAACAAAATATAAGTTAAAATGTTTAATCATCATCAGGAATGTTGTTGCTCTACATGGGAGGTTGCAATTTACCTGTTACAATCCTGAACGCAGTCACTGCAGTTTCCGTCTTTGAGGTAACATGCTGCTCTGTTTGAGTACAAGATACTTAAATCATCTGGACTTTGCTCTCCTAAAAGAAGTTAAAATTAAAATCAAAGACCACTACTAAAATGACATTCAAGAATTAAAGTAATTGTGTACAGCCATACTGCAGTGATGCAGGTTGCTGATGCAAAGCTATAAGGAGCTTTCCTTTATCATGTCACCTAGAATATGTAATTATTACATAAAGAAATGCAAACATCTCTGTCCCAAGGAAGCTACAAGATTATTTCACTCATCTTCCTATATTTTGTGTTACATGAATTGTCCTCTATTGACAAAGTATTTATGACACAGTTAACTCCCGCCAAAAATCCAGGGATAGGCTAGATTAGTTCATCTCTAGTTCCTTTAAATCACCTAAACAACAATCTTAGATTTAAGTAGAAGGTATCACACTCACCTAGAACAATGACATATTCAATTGCTTCCGAGTATTTTAGCATAGCTTCTCCAAACTGTCCACTCTTAAATAACTCGTTTCCTTCACTTTTCAGTTTTGCTGCAGCTGGAGGGAGCGAAGTCGAACTGGCAGCACCAGCCAACAGGGACCCCGCTCCATGCAATCTGGAGGGCTGCTCCGCTTCAGGGCTTTCACTCATTTGATCAGTGTTTAAATAGCCATTAGCTTCACCTTCATGCTCTGGTTTTTCTGTTTTTTTCTCTGATGTGCCCTTTTTTAATCCACTTTCAGTGGATTCCTTCTGCTTCTGTGTCTGTCTGTCTTCCACCCTGGAGCCACCTCCTTTGCTGTGAAACTTTCTCTGCACATTCCCCATCTCAGCTTTTCCCGCAGCTGTCTCACCTCTTACTGGCACTCCAATTTCTGCAAGGAAGTTAATCAGCTGAGTTAAAGCATGCATCATCAGAACAAACTACTGCCATGGTAAAAGAGGGGTGCCCTTCCAGAGAACAGTACAAAACTCTTCAGGAAGATGAATTTCATGAAGATTGATTTGCCTCAGAAAACACAAGAACACAGAAAAGTTCCTACTTACAAGTAATCTGTAATTATTACTGAGAACATACTCCTGTGAAATCTCGCTGCTCCTTGCTGAGCACACAGGAACCCCTGCTCTATAGTGTCAGAATGGAAGAGAGTTCACCCTTAAATTAACTCTTTAAGTACTAAACACTACAATACCGATACTTTGATTTTCCATGCCCAAATCAAAATGCTTGCAGGTTAAGATCAGAATACACAACTAAAAAAAAACAGAGATATTGCACGCTTTAGAACCCTTCTGAAATATAACATAGAGAAGGAAGGATAAAAGCTATAAATCTCAAAAAGTCTTCCTATAAACATAGTGTCAAAAAGCCTTTTATAGAGAGTTCAGATCATTCAATTTTCACTACTATCTACTATTAATTAGAAAAAATCATTCAGTAACATCAGCTATTAACAAATATAAATTCCTTATTCACCTGAATTCTTAACAGATTACTACCCCAGCATTCAAACACAGATTTCAGCAGAAAGCTTAACTATTGAAATTACCAAATTGCATAAAAGGACCTCTGCAAAAAAAAAAAACAGTTTTTTATTTTGGTACTATTAATTAAGATGCTGAGTTTTCATCTTCCCCTAACTTGATGTGCTCACCTGTCAAACAATTTTTTTGTGCCCTTGTACATTTGAATGATACTTCCAACTGACTCAAACTAAACTTCTGAAGTTGACTGAATATGAAAAGATTTTGATGCACAAAATGTTACTGAAATTAAACCAAACAGGATTGGAAAGCATAAGATTTTTGAAAACAGTTAGTGCCATATGCAGCAGAACTACCAGAGTCTTGTTTCCTATGGATATGGACTTAAGAGTTAGATTCTCTAGTGCATAATAGACAAAAGCTCCGAATCCATCCCAGACGTGCTCTGTTCTGAAATACCTGTGTTTTAATAATTACATACTCCACAGTGAAAGGAGAAATCCATTCTACTCACCCCTTCCCCATTTTTATGAAACTTAATTATTTGTATTTGAAACTTTTATCCAGCTATCAAATTATGCAATGCCAAATATGCCAAAAAGGTTTAAAGTCAATTTTGTAGGGAGGATAAGGGCAAACAGCTAGCTGGGCAGCTGAACAAAGACAGCAGTACTATAATAATAATTTTGTTACGATACACACTAAAATACTTTTATTTTACATCCATCCATGCAGAGAAGATTCTGTATACCTTCTAGTAAAAAAGGAAAACACAGTTTTAAATGTCACAGGCGAACAGGTGATGGGGCAAGTTCTTAGAAACAATTCTGCAGAGAAACACCATTGAAGAGCATCCCAACTGCTAGAGACACAAGCAAGAAAGGCAAATACTGTGTGATGTGAATGTGAATGTCATTAATGTGAACATCATTTCCTGAACATAGGTGAAAATTTCCTGAACATGAAGTGTACCGAACCAATCCTGGATGAAGAAGGAAACATTTATAGCATTTGGAGTCCTCCTGAAAATAAAGGATACTCATAATGAACTTGTTTAGCTGTCAGGTTATGCTAATTGCGTAAATATTTCTGGATTGAGTAAACACCACACACAAAATTTTGCAGATATATTTCTCAAAATCTAATTCTCTCTTTCAGTTTAGGTGTGTGTAACATAAACAATATTTCTTTATTGGTCTCTACAGAGAAATGTATTCATGAAAGCAGTATCCTGGGCTTTGCCTTAAAAAGAACCAGTGCTTACGTATTTTTCTTTTAAAAAAGTCTAGATACATTGTAATTTCAAAGAAAAGTTAAAGAAAGCTAATGAAAAGTATGGATAGGATTTTGACCAAAATGACAACAAATAGAAACTAGAAAGAATTTTAACTCGTATTAATAGTTAAAAGAGTTAAAAGTTTAAGTTTCCAACTTAAAATGGAAGGACTGTCAAAAATCAAAAGCTATTGAATACTCTGAGAGGAATACCTGAAGTATATTTATGTAATGAATGACATCATCTTTCATTGAAAATGAATTTTCAGCTACACAAGGTATTCCTCTTTCAGAAGCATGGCACAAAAATAATGGTGGCAGAATGGAAAGCAAAATATCTAAGATCAGTTCACAATGAATTCACCTATTATGAAGCCAGGTAATAGGTCCAATTCCTTTATCCGCTCTGGAATAGCTATATTTGAACTGGAACGGTCCAAATCTCCATAGATTAATGTTTAATTTTTTTTTTTTTGCTTCTGTGCCACACACTGTCAGTAAATCTGTTTTGTCTTACATGTTCTTGGTTTAGCTGATTAAGATTGTACCTGAGTTGTTCTAAACCAGAACATATAATGAACAGACTTAAATAATAAAAAAAAAAATTAAGAATACCAATTCTTAAATAATTCTGATCTCTGACTGCTTACGAGCAGACTTTACTCATGAAGAAAGACTTTCTGATCAACATTTATACTGACACTATAATTGAGTGGTTTTCTTAACTTCAAGAAGTTTATTACAAATTCAATTCTAGAGTTAATTTTCAATGTTTATTTCAACATGACCTGATTTCTCATATTGCAAGCTTTCAATAGAGCCTAGAAGCTATAGTGGGTTGGGCCCCATTGTGCTAGACACTATACAAATCAATTATAAATGAGGGTTCCTTCTTCATAGAATTTACAATTCTAAAAACTAAAAATAGAAAACGAACAAGCACACTGGAAGAAGGATCAGGGAATACAGAATAACTACTATAATGGACAACAAAGTGGCCAAATGTCCTCATACAAGACCTCATCAATAAGGCTTGTAATAATAAGGAGAATGGACACAGCGACTTATTCAAGGTTGCAATGGCAAAGAAACTTTCTATTACAGTAAAATTCTGGTCACAGAGATTACTACAAATTAAGAGTTGGGTAGATGCATATTCATATACAACGTAAGGGCCAAGTGAGAGAGGATACAGAGGTGCTGGCAGTAAGCATTAACAAACAGATAACATCTCAATTATATCAGTACCTCAGTGGTAGAGGACAGCAGAAAGCAACGCTAGGAATGCCAAAAATACATCAGCAAGCACAACTGATCGCTTGATTAGGAAAGAGTTCTAATCGTCTCCTACCCAATATGCATTGTTTCTAAACAAACCAGAAACTTCAAAATGCAAATCTAAGACCTTACTCACAATTCCCTGTGTAAAGCCATGACATTAACACGTATGTTGAAGAATTATGTGTAGCATCAAATAAATCTTTCACGATTTCACATGGAATAATGTGAAAATGTAAAGGCAAAAATCCAGTTTTACTTGATGATGTCCATTTCATAGAACACGTTTAGAAAGTCAAGAAGAGAAATTCAAAGAGTGTTTATCAACACCTACTTTTTTTGGAAAGCTGTAAATCAGTCACTGTGAGGATATCTCCTTTTATTTAAAGGCAGAAAGCATATTACTTCAGAAAAGCAATTGTACATGGTCAAGAGCAGCTGAAAACACAGTATGTAATTCATCAAGGATGCAGAGACGATATTTATACCTGTTCAGCTCCTAACATGTTGCCAAAAAAAGGACAATTTAGTGAAAGAAAACAAAGTCACAAGATAGCTGACTGACATAAGAAGATGTTCTTCAATCTAAGATTGGTTCCAAACCATGTTAAAAAGACATCTGATCAGTACTGTCATTTTTAATAACAAGGATCTTAATTTGGTACTATGAAGTAGAAAACAGACTGATAAAAAAAATTACAAAACAATTCTCTGTAGCCAACTGTTGCGGCATCAAGTAAATTTAATACCACACAGGAAGTGAAACTAGAAAACTAAGATGCTTAGTTTACTTATTGCTGTTCACAGAACATAACAAATTTATTCAGTAACTGAACTGACTTTGTATTTGTTTCCAGATGTACTTTAAGACACACGGTAATCTATGAAGATGCTTACCTCTTAAATCTATTATATTAATGTACACCACATGAACACATGTGACATTGATGTCAGTTGACAATCTTCCCACTGTTTAAAAGCCTAACCTTTCATCAGATGAATGGGAGTCTTCCTGTGGAGCTAAAAGGCACTTAGTCATCTGAATGCTCACAATGGAAAGCAACCCCAAATTAACTAATATATAATAACTAGGGGCGTGATCCATCCTTTCCTCTGGGGTATTAGCTGAGAAAACTTAGTGGAAACCTACTGATTTTGAAAAATATATTTTCCCTAAACTCTTGCGCAAATAATGCATTACTAAATCACACATTTACAGACTAATATTCACAAGTAAGTGGAACATCTTGATTACTGGAAAACCAATACACTGATTTAATTTCAATACAAAGAACTACATAGGCCATGGAAAACACAAAAGCCACAGCTGTCTGTGGCCAAATTACTTTAAAGAACCAACAGAAAGGGGAAAAGGGTGGAAATCAACCCAGGGATTTTATTTTGTGGCAGGCTGGAGCCTGGACATGCAGCTGAATCCAAACCAACTTGCCAGTTCAAGCCTCAATAGCCTCTGCTGCCTTACTTCCTCCTGAACTCCTGCGTTCTGATTATGCCAGCAGCTTCATCTCAGCTGTCTTGCAGTTAATCACACAGTAATACAGGAACAGGAGCTGCACTTCAACTGCTTGTGAGCTACAAACAGTACAAGAATTACAGGTTGTCTGCCTCTAATATATACTTTCAGTGCATGCAGATGACCTCTTACATTAACAACAACAACAAAAACAAAGCAAAAGAAAAACCGACACAGTTTTCAAAAACAACAACAACAACAAAAATCAAATTAAGTGCCACTTGATCATTTTACACCCTTTGATCCAATCAAGAGAGGAAAATGCAGAAGAAAAATGTGATGGTAGGAAGGCAGGAGAGTTATACAAGAGAAAGATCTATGGAACACAAGATGTTCTCTAATCCCAGAATACTGACTGCGTCCACATCAAAGGACAGCACACAGCGAGGAAGGTGATTTTTAGCAACATTTTTCCATCTGCCTTTGTTATACCTCTTAGAAATATTTCAAAAAATGTGTAATAAAACTGGATTCTAGCTTTCACGTTCAGATCTACTTTAAGTAGTGAATGTAATTTTAGCCTTCAAACAGGGAAAATTATTTGCAAGCAAGCATGGATGATTTTTGTGAATAAAGATTGTAATATCAAAGGCAATGATTTTTTTCCTCAGGTTAAAATTAAACAGGAAATGACATGACATTACTTTTATCTCCACTGCTTCTTCCACATTCCTTTTTATTTTCCCCTCTTTCTTCACCACCTTCTGAATCCTCTATCTCTTGAATAAGTATTCGTTTTCCTTTGCCTTCAGTCTTAGATACAGGCTTTAAACCTTTCAGTTTCTTTTCAGTCTCTAGCAGATTTTTCTGCAATAGAGAAATAAACAGTAATAGTAATTTTTACAGGTATACAAATTGTAATTTATATCCAGAAAGTACATTCTGTTAAATAATATACAAAAGATCCTGAAGAATTATCCGGATAAATGTTACCAATATAAAAGTAGGAAAAATAAATAACTTCTCCAACAGTCAATATCAAAACCAAAATTAACACTCAATTTCTGTCTCTTAGAAACTCAACCAGTTATACCACACAAATAAATAAGTACCTTTCTTTGTTTAAGCAGGAAAAAAAAAAAAAGTAGTAGATTGTATTATTATGATATCTGGCATGGGCTACTCAGAAGAGACCCGTGGAAAACAGGCTCTTTCCAGAATCTCTGAAAAAGCCTAAAACCATTTTATCAAAACTTATGCTATGGAGAAATCAGCGTCTGATGGATATTTGATGGACTACTGTAACTCAAAGAACTAGAACCAAAAGAGACAACAAATTCTTTGCAGTGTAGCAGAAAGACGCTGTTGAATAATGAGAAGTTTTGCTCCTCTTGTAAGAACTACAAAGTAGATAATCGGACAGCCTCTCATTCCATAAAAATTTTTGAATTAATCAAAAAAATGCTCCAACTGCACTTACACTTTCAGAACAGGGTAACACACACCAAACACTATGCACTATTCTGTTTTGTTGTTTTGTATTCAACGCTGTACAAGGAAGTACCATTTCAATACTCACTTAAACAAGAAAAAGATTAAGAAGGACAGGAAAAAGGAAAGATTCAGGCGGACAAAGTATGTGGAAAAATTCCAGTTACTGACAAGCAATTTACCTTTCTTTCAGTGACTCTGCTTATAAAAACATTCACTCTGCATGTGCTCCATACACTCCCATTTAGCTAAAGAGGATTTTGAGAATCCTTCAAGCAAAGAGCAACTCAAAAAAATGCCCTGCCAAGCACTATATCACCTGTAGATGTCTCAGCCAAAGCATCACAGCTGGCACAGATAAGGAAAAAGGACAGACATTTGCTTTCAGCAACAGAAGGACTACCCAGCTAAGCTACTAATGTATTTGAATCTCTGGAAGAGTGTACTCACAATAAGTATCACATGTCTGGTATTATAATAAGTCTCAGCACAGCCTTTGCACAAAGACGTTTGTGGAGTTTGTCAGCACAGACAAAAGCTATTTAGTGGTTGTCCTGGTTTCGGCTGGGAGAGAGTTAATTTTCTTCCTGGGAGCTGGTATGGTGCTTGCTGTGTTTTGGATTTAGGATGAGAATAATGCTGATAACAGAATAATGCTGATAACACACTGATGTTTTAGTTGTTGCAGCGCAGTGCTTACGCAGAGCCAAGGACTTTTCAGCTTCTCACACTGCCCTGCCAGCGAGGAGGCAGGGAGTGCACAAGGAGCTGGGAGGGGACACTGCCAGGACAGCTGACCCCAACTGGCCGAAGGGATATTCCGTACCACGTGGTGTCACGCTGAACAATAACACTGGGGTGGCTGGCCAGGGGTGGGGGCTGCTGCTCAGGGATGGGATGGGCATCGGTCAGCAGGTGGTGAGCAATTGCATCGTGCATCACTTGCTTCCTATATTCTTGTACCATTAGTATTGCTATTATTATTTTCCCTTCCTTTTCTGTCCTATTAAACTGTCTTTATCTCAACCCACAATTTTCTTTTTGTCATACCTTTTTTTCCATTTCTCTCCCCCATCCCACTGTGGTGGGGGAGGAGTAAGTGAACGGCTGTGTGGTGCTTAGCTGCCTTCTGGGTTAAACCACAACAGTGGTTCAGTCTTGTAAAGAGGAAAACAAACAAAAGAGCTCTTTTAGAAGTCAAATCTAGAGAGACGTTCCAAAAAAAAAAGAGAAAGAGCAGGCAGATTGATTCCTTGGTTGATGTGAACTCTGGAACTATTCTAATAGGACAGGAATTTAGCTGCAAGAATACCCCAACAGGTATGAACGTAATAGGTGGTGAATTTGACATACAGGCTTGGACCTCTCTGACTTTTCTGCTGCAAGCAGTAGCAGTGATCAAGTAACTCCACAGAGCTTAAAACGTGCCAACAATAAGAGCTAAACAAAATTCACATGATGAGGCAATTGCACAGCATCCAGGAGTCATATGATAAAAAAATTGGGGGGGGAACAGTGTGATAGACTCCTAACTAACAGGCAAAGAGCAGTTTAGCATCAAAACTGCTTAGTACTGAAGATCCTCAGGATAGGTAGTGTCCAAATGCAAGGGCTGGGTCCTAAGCCACAAAACACCCATAAGAAAATACCAATGAAATGACACAAACCAATCTTCTCCTAAATAGTTGAAGTGGTAGTAGTACAAGGACCACATCCTGACCTTGAGTTTCCACAGAAAGCATTCTGCTTTCTTTTCTTTCTGCTGTCCGAAACTGGCCTAGAAGGGTCCATATTCATAAGAAGGTGTGCAAGGTTTTTCATTCTAGCCTGGAGATGAGAAATGAGTATTTATAACATCCCATTGAAGTGAGAACAGAAACCAGGTCTCCTTTCAGGTTAACTTTATCACCACAACAATAAAAGTCTGGCATCTCTTTTGAATTTTTCTTGTGAATTGTGTGTCAAACTTCAAGTACGCCTATCCCAGTGGATCTTTGTGACAGACATTTCCAAATAACTTTGATCAGCCAATACACTAATACCGTGAGCATGTTCAGCAGGTAAGTTTTAGGCACCTAAATTACTTTAATACAGAAGACTTCAGTGCCTACAGGTTCTAACAATTAAGTAGAGAATAGAAGATTTGGTCACATTCCCACCACAGGCACCTAAGTGGTCTTGGGGAACTGATCATTGGCACAGAAGATCAATTGTGTCCTCAGAACTCATATTCAAATCAAACAACGTAAATAGTATGCACTTTATTCTATAACTGCCTACAACCTTTTTCTAATCGTATGTGGGTCATTTATCTTTACCTTAGCTATAGCATTTTCTGGTTCAATGCGTAATACTTTGTTCAGATCCTCCACAGCTCTCTGGTAATTCTGCAGCTGATTGTAAACAGTGGCACGACGCATCAGAGCTACAAAGGAACAGAGTGTATTTTATTTACTTTCAAAGCATAAAGTGGATAACTACACTATTTTTCTAGACATATGAAGCGTAAAAGAATTTTTAAAAATCTGCCTTTACTTCATAATGACTCTGTATTACTAATTGCAGTTCTCTTGATTGTTTTTAATGATGTAAATCACCTTTTCATGTAGCAGTCATGACTTGTGAAGCATCTTCTCATATTTTTCCAATTTGTCTGCTCCTCACATGCAAATACAGTTAGCTACATTCAAGCCTTTACCTTCAGAAAGAATTAAACCAGCAACTTTCATTGTTTTCATGTTGCTTTTACGGTGGTTAATACTTCAGTGCGTGTATTATATAAACAATGTACTGCACAAACACAAGAGTGCTTATTGTCATCATATAAAAAACAAGTTAGCTCCATGCTGCTGCTTAAGACTAGCCATTGCAGATCAACAGAATGGACTGTATAAAACGTCCCTACCTCTCAAAATACTGTTAAAATTACTTTGGGGAGCTAATTTCCTTCTTCTTCATACTTGGAACTGATCCAAAGCTCAGTGAAATCAACAACATCAATGGATATGAATCATTTTATTTGCTAGAAGTAAACTAATATGTAGAAAAGCATGTTTACGTTTAACTTTACCTTTTACATTGCCAGGTTCCATATCTAGCACCTTCTCACAAGCCTGCAAAGCACTGTCCCAGTCCTGAAGTTTGATTTCTGCTTGCGCTTTGTTATTGTATGCAGCTGCAGTGGGTAGTACTGATATACTCCTGAAAAAGATGGAATATTGATCATGGTAGGCTCATTGTTAGAAAGCCTGAATGTAGAAACACTTTGCTATTGGAAGCTGAAAACAGTATTGTTACAATATTAATGCTGATACTAATTTAACCACAGTGGATAGAGACTCATTCCTGCAAGAAGAGAGGCAATCATCCACCAACTAGACTTACCATCTTAGGAGCTCCTGCTGCTCATCCACTATACACTTGAATGTAACTGCCAAATGAAACCTTGAGAGTATCAAAAATCATGGAATCATAGAATGATTTAGGTTGGAAAAGATCTTCAAGATCACCAAGTCCAACTCTCTACCTGACCTACCAAGTCCCATAACTAAACCATGTCCTTTAGTGCCACATCCACACATCTCTTAAATACCTCTAGTGATGGGGACTCCACCACTTCCCTGGGCAGCCCGTTTTAGTGCTTGACCACCCTCTCAGTGAAGAAATTCTTCCTAATGTCCAATCTAAACCTGCTCTGGTGCAACTTGAGGCTGTTTCCTTGTGTCCTATCACTTGTCACCTGAGAAAAGAGACCGACACCCTCCTCGCTGCAATCTCCTTTCAGGTAGTTGTAGAGAGCAATGAGATCTCCCCTCAGCCTCCTTTTCTCCAGACTAAACAATCCCAGTTCCCTCAGCTACTCCTCATAAGTTTTGTTCGCTATTCCTTTCACCAGCTTCATTGTTCTTCTCTGCACACACTCGAGCAACTCAATATCCTTCTTGTAGCGAGGAGCCCCAAACCGAACACAATATTTGACGTGTGGTCTCACCACTGTCATGTACAGCGGACAATCACTTCTCTAGCCCTGCTGGCCACACTATTTCTGTTGCAGGCCAGGATGCCATAGGCGTTCTTGGCCACATGGGCACACTGCTGGCTCATGTTCAGCTGGCTATCAACCAGCAACCCCACTTCCTTTTCTGCTGGGCAACTTTCCAGCCACTCTTCCCCACACCTATACCACTGCATGGAGTTGCTATGACCCAAGTGCAGGACCTGGCAGCTCACAGGATTATAGAATTAAAGTAACTACAGAGCTCTGGAGGTTATGAAGAATAGCATGGTGGGACAGGTGGGCTTTTCCTTGATCTTGCTTATGAAAGGGAAAGACTCAGGTAGCAATAGATGAATCCTCCAGATTAATGCCTAGCTGTATGACTGGTATTGTAGGCAGGGCTTTAACTGCTAATAATGACAAGATCATCTCTAAGTAATAAGGACAGCTGTGACCCACATGACAAAGTGGGACAAGACCATCTTTGCCAACACACTTGATAACCTAGTAGGGAGGGCTCTAAATTAAGTTCACTGGGAAGAGGAGGCAATAGGGAAGTGCCTGGGGGACAGCATACTGGAAAAGAGTCTCACCCTTTTCTTGTGAAAAAAGATGACCATCTCAAATGCATGTGCACAAATGCACAAAGCATGGGAAACAAAAAGGAAGAATAAAAAGTCTGTGCCACTATGATCTCAGTGGAATACCAGAGAGATGGTGTGATAGTTTGCATAACTGGAGCGCTGTGCTGGAAAGATGCAGGCTCTTTAGAAAAACTAGGAAGGTAAAGAAGAGGAGATGCATTCTAGTCTAAGCAGTGACTAAAATGTGTAAAGGTTTTTCTTCAAACAGGTTACACGCCAGTCAACAGAGCTGATGGGTAAGGATAAGAGGCCAGACCGACATGGGTGACATCACGGTAAGCACCTGCTTCAGACTGCCTGATGAAGAAGGGCAAGCAGATGAAGTCTTCTTGAGGCAACTACAGGAAGCTTCACAATTACGGGCTTTGGTTCCCATGGGGAACCTGAACAACCCTGATATCTGCTGAAAGGGCAAAATAACAAGGCAAAACAAATCTAGGACATTTTTGGAGCATATTGAAGACAACTTGACACGAGCAATCAAGAAGCTGATGAGGGGGGATGCTCTGCTGGAATTAGTACTCACAACCAAGAACTGGTTGGAAATTTGAAAGCTGATGGCAACCTTGGCTGCAGCAACCATGACATGGTAGAGTTTAAGATTCTACAAGAAGTCAGCAGTAGTATTTTTATAGCCAAATAATTAAAACATGGACTAGATAAGTAGGCAATAAGGCAGAAAGAAAACTAACTGAACTGCTGGACTCAAAGAATTGTGACCAGCTGTACAAAGTTCAGCTGGTGACCAGTTACTAGTGGCGTCCCTTTGGGATCAATACTTTTTAACATCATTACCAGCAGGGTAAAAGATGGAACAGAAGGCACCCCCGGATGTTTGTCATTGACATGAAGTTGTGGGGGAAACAGTCAATAAAACACTGGAGGGCAGAACTCCAGTCAGAGGGATGTTAACAGGCCAGAGAAATGAACTGGCAGACTTCACAGGAAGCTCAAAAAAAACCAAGTGCAAAATCTTGGACCTGAAATAGAATAACTCCAACAACAGTACAGGCTGGGTGCCAACTAGCTAGACAGCATCTTTGCAGAAAAAGACCTGAGTGGGTCTGTCTCTGGTGGGCAACAAATTGAACGTGAGTTAACAGTGTGCTGTCAGGGCAAAGCAGGCATACCACATGCTGGGCCATATTAGCAAGACTGTAGCTAGGAGATAACGGAAGTAATTCTGCCTCTTTCTTCAGCACCTGTGAGTCCGCATCCGGACTACTTGTGTACAGTCTGGGGCTCTCCTGTTACCAATAAAGTGGAGTCTAGCAGCTCACGAGGGTAGTTAGGGGGCTGGAGTACGTGCAGTATTTACGAGGAGAGTCTGAGCTAATTAGGTTTGTTCAGCCAGAAGCTAAGGCTGAGCAGAGGTCTTGGAGCTGTTTTCAATTACCTAATAAGAAGGTACGGAGAACATAGGGCCAGATTCTTCTCAGAAATGCACACTGATAGGACAAAAGGCAACAAACAAATTGTAAAAAAGGAATTTCTGATTAGGTATTCTGGATTTTTTTTTACTGTGAGAGTAGTTAAACACTGCAACAGGCTGCCCAGAGAGTTGTGAGATCTCCATCCTTAGACTTATTCAGAACTTAATTGGACAAAGTCCTGAATAATCTGATCTAACAGCCCAGCTTTGAGACGCAGTTTGCACAAAATACCTTCAGAGGTTGCTTCCAGATACGATTCTCTGGTGAGATGAAAATTACTAAGCAGTGTGATTTCACCAGAGGTATGCACAGAGTAGGTAAGATCCATTTATTTTAAAATGACAACCAGCATAACAGAATTATGTCAGAGCATGTCCTGAAGAGGTCCTGAATCTCTTTAGAAATGAAAGCCAGGTTTAAGGTTTCCTTGTAAAATAGGAAGTACTCTCTATGTTCAGCCTAGAATAGTAGGCCAAATTAGAGGACAAACAGCATGAATAACTGTACCCTGATTATTTTTATATAGAGTTTTACTATTTTTCCCTTTTTAGCCATATACAAACAATCCCTTCAGACTATTAATAATTCACTCCAAAATATGTTTTACTTAAATATTTCTAAACAGAGGAAAATAGGAATTTTCAGATTGCAAAAATGCCCTGTTAGAACACTATGTAGTGTTAATATCATACATTTCAAAAGAAGGTATAAAACAACCTAGGGGGGACAAATGTGGAAAGACTTCTCCATTAGGAAGGTTTCTGCTCATTGTTATTAATTATGCCCCAAAAGAAAGATTTTTTTCTTAGTTTTTATTATGGATTTGTATTTTATTTATTGTAAATGAAATACAGCTATGTATGTTTTTTGATATTCAGGTTCATGTGTTACAAAAAAAAAAAAAAGATGTAAAGACCACAAGTCCAGAACAAAAAAATATACATCAAATGCCTCAGTTTAAACAGCCTATGCACTATGAATATCAACATGTGTACCTTTGTGCACATATATTCATCAACAATCGCCAATTAATTTTTCATATGCTGTATGTTCTACAAAACTCTGCCTCTTTGAGTAACATTATGAATGATGCTTCCTAAACATAAGTCTATTCAATATTTATTTTATTGCTGTTGAACACGATTTACTCCTATTCGTTATTTTCTCCATACTTCTCTGCACTGACCACAAACACATTTAACTACCTCATTATTACCTATTTTTCTTTCCAAGGATATCCCATTATAACGTCATATCCCATGAATTATTACATTATCCCCTCTTAACACTCCATCTTACAGTAGGGTCATATCATTGCCCTCACTTTAGACACTGGTAATTAATATACTCTCAATTTCTAAGTGACAACTTTGAACCTTCTAGTGCTTGTGTTTTTTCAAAGTTCTTATTATTTTAAAGCACAGAGTTAAACACAAAAGCAAGTTCCATTAATGTTAATGTGTAAGCAGTCAGCACTTTTGCAAGTCAGAACTCCCGTATCTCAAGTTGGATAATCTGCAAATGAGAAACAAACATTGCTCTCATGTGAAAATCCTTCTTTGTCTAAATGGCATCATGTTTGAACACCATGAAAAAGGCAGAGAAAAATCTAGTTCTTGCAAGGTAGCATTCAAACACCTTAAATGAAACGCTATTTTTTCCTCTTCCTGTCATGCTCAATTACATTTGCCTTAAACTATTCTACTTTTGAAACAAATACATGAGGTCCTCTAGCAACAACCTCTATTTATATAAATAAAGTTTGAGTCTGAATGTAGTCCACGGTGCACTAAATAAAGCAAGCAACCTGTAAGACTCATATTTATTCAATCCAGTGTTTATACGCTTTTCTTCTGGACTGCTACCAATTACAGAGTTATGAATAAGCTGCACACAATGATTTTTCTTTCTCCTAAACAGAGGTTATTAAATCAATTTTACTTAATAACATCTGAGATAATCCTACGAATATGATTACTTCAAATTAATTTCTAATTATTTTCTCAACCCACTATTTACCATTTTCTTGTCAACCTGCCCTTGAGTCTCAATGGTTTTGAAAGATCCAAATAACTTTGTGACACCTGCAAATTGTCCCATCAGTAATCATCCACTTCGTCTTGATAATTTAAAATTAATATCAAGATGCAACAGTGCTTTAAGTATTTTTCTGTAAAATTTTCTTGCACTGTTGAAAATAATCTAATTGTCCCTACTACTCTAAAAATAACGTGCACAAGTAACAGTCATTAAAATAAAGGAACACAATAGTGTCCACTCACCGAGTGTAATATGTCACTGCTTCCACATAATCCCCACTGGCAAAGGCTTCATTGCCCTTTTCTTTTTCACGAGTAGCAATAAAGATCTTCTCTTTCTTTGTCATGCCTAGAAAAAAAAAATTATACATCACAATAATTAATGACTTGCACAAATGCAATCAAAACATTGTCAGCTAAAATAATTTGAATGTCATATTCTTTATATTTTTTTAAAATAATATGTATTATTAAAAGACAATTTGTTATTACATTTTCTACAATAAAACCCTAAATTCTTCTGATATGCATACAATTCAGAATACAAGATGAAAGTGGTTGGTTAACCTTTACCATTGAATTATTATAGTAGAAGTGTTCTGTATTTTTACCTAGCTCTCTCAACCTAAACACAACAAAACGTTTTAACCAATTTATTAACATCAAGACTTGATTTTTTTTTAAATATGGCTTCACTCTCAGCTGACCTCCTAAGAACTTTTACCATCTCTAGGTGTTAAAAAATAAAGACACTTTTACCTCTATAATTTACTTCTTTGATTTGTATTCACACTCTGTAACACAGTGTTACAACTAAAGAAAAGAAAAAAATGTTTCAAAGACATTACCAGTTGTGTCTATTTCCTTTTCAATTAGAGGTAGACTTGGCCTATTAAAGAATCTTGGTTTTGAGTTATTTTCTCCACCTTCTTCATCAATTTTAGAACACTCCTTTTCCACATCGAACCTTAAGTAAAAATGACAAATACAATAATGTTGCATAGCAAGAGTCCTCTACTAATAGAAAGGCATACTATAATTTCCATTATAAACTAAAACTAAGCAGGCATAAAGGCAGTGTTCAATTATCCATGACTAGTTAGGAAAAAGATGTGTCATGTTATCTCCTTTCCTTGTATTATTTTTTTCCTGTTTCTCCTGCATATATATTACCTCCCCTCTTTCTCCTCCTCCCTTCTGGTTAAAAACAAATGAACAAAAAAAAACAAAAAGCAAAATGTTTATCTCCCCTCCTCACCATCTCCAACAAAAGACAGGTGAAACTTATGAAACTGTATCTTCAGGCTCAATTCCGGTCCTATGAAAACACCTGTATTAACCTTTGTTGAAAATACCGAAGAAATGGCTTCGAAGTGATTAATAGTGTAAATTTGAGAGAGGTTTCAAAATAGTCTCAGACACTTCCAAGGTTACTCTGAAGCAGCTTTTTGAAAACAGTGTTTAGGAATTTATACTGAATAACTATTGCTGCTGAATTTATGCTGAATTTATGCTGAATAACTATTGTTTTATCCTATAAAACAAATACAGTAATAACGATTTCCTACACTACACTGCTTTTCTGTTTACGACTTAATGAAAAATAGCCTTTGCTTTCCACGATAGTCTTGACAATCTGAATAATCTGAAATAGAGACATAATTCTGAAAATTTACACAATTCAAAACCTTTTCAGGTAAGACTAATTGTGCTCCATTTTGATTCTGATCTTTTGCTAGCTTACTTTTACCTTTTTATTAGAAATTAACCACATTTCAAAATAAATGCTTTTAAAACATGAACTTTTTTGTTCAGAAATTGTCTAAACAACTTCTGTTTCAGTATACCCAATTATCCAAAATGAATACACTATATAGGAAAATTCACTATTATCAGCATGCTAAAGCACTTAAAGGTTGAGCATATACATAAAATTGTAAACAAGATCCCCAAATGATTACTTTAAATGATACAGAGGAAAAAGGGATGAAAGAATAAACTGTTGCATGTTATTAAAATAACCTATTTTATTCAACCACATTTGAGCAGGAAGGCCACAATTCCTAAAGCACACATGCATGAAAATATCCTGTATGCCCAAAGAACAGGTCTCATGCAGACAGGGTTTTTGTAGGGGTTTTTTGGGGGTAAAATGAGATATTAAAAGAGTTTCATCACCCAACTCCCTGTCTTAAGCTCCCCCATCAATGGCACTGGAAACTTGTGTATCCTCACTCTTATTCAACAGCATTATTTAAGGAGCTAGAGGGAAACTGCTGATGTGCAAAACAGAAGTATGCACTTTGCCCCTTCCACATTCAACAATTTGGGGGCACCAATCTGTCAACCAGCTGGGGAGGGTAATATGCCACTATCACATTCTTTCAAAAAAAAAGATTAAGCTATTTTTAATTCTCTGTTTTTATGTACCTCCATAGACTTTGCATCTCAGATGCTGAAAGAAAAAAAGAAATCTGAAACAAAACCACATTTACATTTTCTATTGACTTGTTATCATAGAATGGCTTGGGTAAGAAGGGACCTTAAAGACCATCTAGTTCCAAACCCCCTACCATGGGCAGGGATGCCACTCAGTAGATCAGGTTGCCCAAAGCCCCATCCAACCTGGCCTTGAACACCTCCAGCGATGGGGCATCCACCACTTATCTGGGCAACCTATTCCCATGCCTCACTACCCTCTGAGTGAAGAATCTCCTCCTAACATCTGATCTAAATCTCCCTTTGTTTAGTTTAAAACCATTCCCCCTTGTCCTATCATTCTCTGACCGAGTAAAAAGTCATTCTCCCTCTTTTTTATAAGCCCTCCTTAAGTACTGAAAGGCTGAACATCCCCAGCTCTCTTTCTTCCTCAGAGAGGTGCTCTAGCCCAGCCCCCTAAGCATCTTTGTGGCCCTCCTCTGGACCTGCTCCAACAGGTCCACATCCTTCTTGTGCTGGGGGCCTCAGGCCTGGATGCAGTACTCCAAGCGGGGCCTCAGGAGGGCAGAGCAGAGGGGGACAATCACCTCCCTCAACCTGCTGGCCAAGCCTCTGTTGATGCAGCCCAGCATGCAGTTGGCCTTCTGGGCTGCAAGCGCACGCTGCTGTCTCATGTTGAGCTTCTTGTCCACCAGAACCCCCACGTCCTTCTCTGCAGGGTTGCTCTCAATCTGTTCTTCTCTCAGCCTGTACTCATGTCTGGGATTGCCCTGACCCAGGTGCAGCACCTTGCACTTGGACTTGTTGAACCTCATTAGGTTCACATGGGCTCACTTCTCTAGCTTGTCCAGGTCCCTTTGAATGGCATCCCTTCCTTCTGTTACATCAGCTGCACCACTCAGCTTGGTGTTATTTGCAAACTTGCTGAGGGTGCACTGGATCCCACTGTCTATGTCACTGACAAAGATATTAAACAGCACCGGTCCCAAGACAGACCCCTGAGGGACACCACTTGCCACCTGCCTCCACCTGGACATAGAGCCATTGACCACAACTCTGTGTGCAGCCTTCAAGCCAATTCCTTATCACTGAATGGTCCACCTTTGAAATCCATCTCTCTCCAATTTGGAGATCAGGATGTGGTGTGGGACCATGTCAAAGGCCTTACAGAAGTCCAGGTAGATGACATTGGTCAGCCTTCCCTTGTCAACTGATGCAGTCACTCCATCATAGAAAGCCACCAGATTGGTCAGGCACAATTTGCCCTTGGTGAACCCATGCTGGCTGTCCCATATCACCTCCTTGTCTTGCATATGCTTCCAGGAGGATCTGTTCCATGATCTTCCCAGGCACAGAGGTGAGGCTCACTGGTCTGTAGTTCCCCAGGTCTTCCTTTCTACCTTTTTTTAAAAATGGGAATGATGTTTCCCTTTTCTAGTCACCAGGGACTTTGCCTGACTGCTGTGACTTTCCAAATATGATGGAGAGTGGCTTGCCAACTGCATCAGCCATTCCCTCAGGACCCTGGGATGCATGCCACCGGGGCCCCATAGACTTCAACCTGTTCAGTTTCAGCAGGTGGTCTCAAACCCGCTCTTTGCTCACAGTGGGAGGGACTTTGCTCCCCCAGGCCCTGCCTAGCGGTTCAGGGACTTGAGAGATGTGGGCAGCCTGACTGCCAGTGAAGACCAAGCCAAGGAAGTTGTTGAGTACCTCAGCCTTCTCTATGTCTGTTGTTGCCAGTTCTCCCTTCTCATTTATCAGAGGGGGTACACTCTCCTTGGCATTTCTTTTCTGACCAATATACCTATAGAATCCCTTCTTGTTATTCTTTGCATCCCTTGCCAAGTTCATTTCCATCTGTGCCTTGGCTTTCCTGATCCCATCCCTACATATCTGGACAGCAACCCTGTACTCTTCCCAGGCCACATGTCCCTGCTTCCACTGCCTGTGCGTTTCCTTCTTGCACCTCAATTTGACCAGCAGGTCCTTGCTCAGCCATGCCCTTTTCCTGCCTTCCCTGCTTGCTTTCTTACATGTTGGATTTCACAACACTTGAACAAAAACTAGACTAACTTGTTTTCAGTTGGTAGCACCACAATGCATCATTTGCTATTTAACAGAATGTTTACTACGAAAAACATAAGTTTCACTGAATTGTTACAATTCCCTGAAAAGTTAACTTTATTATGTTTCTGGAAAATACTTAAAAAACAAAACAAAACAAAACATTTGCATTCCATTATAAAATAAATGAGTTAATAAAAAACTTTACAAAGGATTTAACATACTTGTCCCATTCACTGTAGTCCCGTGGTATGTTTTTCTTGTTTCTTTGTTTGTTTTGTAATTTTTCATTCTGAAAGAGAAACAACCAGCCTGTAAGATGATTTTCAAAAGAGGAAATTCACAGCTTTTTTTCTTTTTGTAATTTCTGCAATACATATCCCTACTAACTAAACACTGTTCATGACTCGTTTCAGCAGTCTTGAAAACTTCATTCATCTTGCTTTAAAGAACATCTTTATATATTTGATGTATGTCTCACACTTTCTCTCCACTGCCCTTTTACATGTCACAGAGGTGCTGGATAAAACTTTCAGATAGTAGACGGCTCTTCCTAATTAGTATCTCGTGTTGCCATCTTCCAAGCCATCTTTCAACACAGCATGGAACTCTACTTACTCTTTGAAAACCCCAGCCTTGTAATGAGATGTTTAAACACTGAGATTGAATCTGTAACCTCATTTTAGGCTTGTCATTCCCCAGAGAATGCAGTGCACAGATTCTGACAGCCCCTGGAGCCTTCTGAACCATCTTTAAATGAAAATTTGGTTTGACTTCTAGATAGTGTCTGTACTTATTTGACAGACTCCAATCAAGCTAATTCCCATGATGATTTACACTCATTCTAGGTTTTAGACAAGCTCCATTATTGACATTCGCCTTACCTAAAATTTATCCTTAGGACAATTTATCCTGCAACAATCAGTCCCAATAACTGACTCGAATGACTTGTATCGCAACCCAGCTCCTAATGGAACGTATTTCCATAGCCGGCACCTTTGGCATCTCTTCCACCCCTGTCATCAGACTACGTTTCTGATAACGCCCCTCCCTGCTTGTTGACTTCAACAGTATTCAACAGCAAGGTGTGGTTCCGAATAGGTATTCCATAGTGGTACAGCCAGTTCAAAATATTCCCATCTAGTCTTTGCTGGCCGTTCAGCTCTCCTCTTACCTTGCAATCTCTCTCTCACCAAGTTAGACCAGTATAATTGCTTGTAGGATTGCAGATTTACAATTATCTGCAATCATGAAACAAACAATTTGATAGATATTACAGTGCAATCCCTAAATATCTGTACCAGTGCAAGTGAGCAAACCGAACCAAAGAAACAGGCAGGAACCTCTTAGACTAGCTTTACCAGTGGTGACACTGTTACAAGGAAATACTTCTGCAGTTGAATATAAGCACCTCAATTTACATAATGCAAATGTGACCCTTCCTATAAACACTTACAGCTATCCATAATGTTAGGTTACATAACCTTTTGTAGTATGTGACTTTTGAATTACTCTTAATGTTCTCAGTCATTCAAGAAGCTAGAAAAAATGACAAATACATTTAGTGATTAATGCATGTTTGGAGGAGGTAACTTCTAAATATGGCTTCCTGGAATATTACATCATTGTGTATGTATCCTGAGGTATATTACAAACTTTGTAATTTTTTAAATATCAAATCTCTTTTCAAACCAGGAGTCCTTAACTTAAATGAGCACAAAAATGGTGAAACTCTCAGAAGAAAACTCATAAAGCATTTACACAAACTTCAATAGAGCAAGAGAAATACAGCATGTCCTTTTATGGAATAAGGTAAAAGTGTTGACTCAAAATTTCAAGAATCCTTAAAATTCTAGGTCTCATATTCTTGGGACCATTGTAACCAAACTGCGGTTCCAGCAGAGTGAGGAATTTCTCAATCAGTAGTATTTCAGAGCATCTCATCCAAGAGCTTTTCATGAAAAAGTTATGTTGGCGTGCTGTGTTAACTTTTCCCTGGTACTTGGTATTACAGGCAGAGTAATATTACTTTATTACTTCTGGACCAAAAACTGAAGTCCAGACTGGATTTAGTTCAGATGACAAAGAATATGGCCTTGGTTCTCCTCTGGGCCCCATGTGATGGACTAAGACATTACTACTCTGTGTCCGCTGACCGGTCTTCTTTTTCAGTTTGAGTATCCAAAATAATACGAGGGCTGTATAGATAACACCACAGTGGAGTTTCATAAAATAGAGCTTGGAATGTGTGTTGCACACCCTGGACTGTAGTACTGTGTTTGGCAAAGGAACCTACGCCTGCTGAAATCTCAGCCATACAGTCTTTTGGAACTATTTCTAAACCTATGCTTCCAGGACATGCTTTAGTTCTGTCCTAGAAAAAGAGAGGCAGCAAAACTAACGATTAAGCAATGCGGACAGTTAGAAACAGAAATACTCAAGCTGTCTCCTCAGTCCTCTTTTATTATGCAGTATAGTTGTAACCTCATTTCGTGTGAAAGGAAAACAGGGATGTGAAGACGGAAACTTCTGTACCGTGTAGAAGAGGGAAATCTTGCATAAATTCACACTTTGTTTATTCATGTTGAAAATCCTTCCCAGGACTTCACACCAGTACGAAGAAAACACTAGATGTAAACTATCAGTAGTGAACTGAAACTGTACACATATTTAATATCAGCAAGAAAAGATGGTTATGGACATAACAAGATGCTTCCATTTACCAAACTCGTACCCATTGGTGTAATCCACTGTTCTAGGCTCAATAAGGATTTCCAGAATTGGCTTCACTCAAGATCCTGGAGTTTTTATGCACCAGCTCAGATAAATATGCGCAGTCTCCAACCAAATAACATGCAAATTAAGCATGCAAATTAA
Source organism: Chauna torquata (assembly GCA_013399475.1). Taxonomy (NCBI): domain Eukaryota; kingdom Metazoa; phylum Chordata; class Aves; order Anseriformes; family Anhimidae; genus Chauna; species Chauna torquata. Next base: position 77,850 of record VXAL01006473.1, on the reverse strand, counting down.
ATGGAAGAGTTTGTGGATTTTTTTCTAGCAGAGAGGATTAATTCATCATGCCAACTTTATACTTGGTATTGCATTACAAAATTATGTGATGCCAGTGTAAAAAATAACTACAGACCTAACTGATTAACAAAATATGTTTCAAAATTATTACCTTACACATAGCTTTATCAGGAGGAAAGAAAACAAATAACATCTGATTCAAAAATTTTTTTTTTTTTGAGATTTCATTATAGAGGTGTTTTAGTGTATACTATAGAAAAAGCTTCATTTTATTCATTATTGATCTACTAGTGGTGTAACTGCACTGCTATATAAAAAGACTGAATTCTAAAAGTCAATTTCAGGCCGCTCTTTTCTGTTCCAAGAAAGGTTACAATTACTTCAGAGGCAATCTGCACTGACAAAAGGAATGGAAATCATATTCCACAGATAACACATAAAGCTGTAACTAGGTTTCCTTGGTAATAACACTAATATCTGAACCTTGTATGGAGAATAAAAGTAGTAAAAACTTGACCCAAAGGGTGTGATTTAAAAGCAGAAGGAAAAAAAAACAATATCTGAGTAATATTTTGACTTTGAATGGAGAACACATCCTCTCTAGTATAACTGTATATCCTAGATTTTAAGCCACTTACCACCATTTTATGCATTCCATTCTGGATTCGCTGAGTTTTTATTCACCATTTTCTGTTCTAGGTAACACTTACGCAGGATACAAATCAAAAGTAAAGCTACAGTGGCATTCTTCACCTCAGCAAAGCAAGATAGTCAAGAAGAACATACATTGCAAAATGTGAAATGGGACAGATTACTGAAGAAAACAAACACAATGCACCTTAACCTCAGTAGTAAACACTTATATAAAGCATGACAGTGTAATTCCCAGCCTCTTTGTATAGCATATAATGGAGAGGGCACAGTTATCTCAATGTCTTGGTCTGGTGTCTAAATACTGGCTGACAATAAGAAGCAGTTTCTGACAATACAGGACCACAAATCAGGCATTACTAAAACATAGCAATTCCAATCAATAACTCAAATTTGTTAAATTAACAATTAATAAAAAACACACCACATGCTTTGTAAGGATCCATTCTAATTTAAATTTCTAATTTCCAAAAAGAAAAATGCTTCAGTGAATTTGTTATGACAGCATCCCAGAATTACAAACAAAATAGTGGGAATCAGACTGAAGCCATCGACAGTAACATCTGACAATTCAAAAAAAAATCCCATTCCCACACCTACTTTTCTGTCAATCCCTCCAGTAGCACTGCATTTAGTATTAGTAAGAAAATCTGGTCACAGATAAAAAAGATTTCAGGTAGGTAAATAAATGGGGAAAAAAACATAAGGAAATTAATACCTAGGAAAAAAAAAAAGTTAAATGTTTATTCCGGTTATCTGAAGACTTGTTAAGTATGCTTTTATGGCTAAATCAGGAGCCATGCTTTATGGATAATGCAGGAATACCAACTCAAGGTATAAATAAGTGGAATAAGGGGTATCAAAGGCTACATATACACCAGTGCAAACCAATATAATAGTGGCTATAGAGTGAAACAGTTGATGCAGAGGGTCCAACAGCCATCCTCTATGTGTTTCAGGGTATTTATTTTGGACTAGCTCTACTTTGGTCTCATGGAACAAATGCCTATTGGCAAGTAGAGTACATCTCCTGGCATAGTTTCCTCCAAAAGGAACCCAGTTCATATGATTTAACACCACTCTGAAACATGAATCAAGCACATAAAAGGGTGTTTAAGGACATCTGCTTCAGAAATGAGTTCTTGATCAGAATTACAACATTATTACAAGACTCACGCCAGTACTAAAGAGGCACTTTTGTTTAAGCATTGGTCTCTTGCAAGACAACTTAAAGATTTTTATTTTCTGGTTAACAAAATAAATCTAGTAGGAGATGCTCAATGAATAGAAGTTCTTACAAACGAATCTTCTGATTTCAGAAACACATAATAAGCATACCTTTGTAAAAATAAAGCTTTAGAAAACTGGAGATACCTGATTAGCAGGAAGACAGCTACTAGAACAACGAATAGGAGGCAAGTTATCTTGTCTGTCATGCAGTGTGTCTGTTCTCAAAAACTGCTGTTTATGATCGTCTTCACTCATTTCTGTCACCCAGCGCTGAAAAGAAAGGAATAATGTATCTGTACCTTAAAGCAGTAGAACCGATACACGTCATAGTCTACAATGACCCAAACAACTATCCTTATAATGCATTGCTCTTAATGGGGAAAAGCAGTTAAGATGAAGATTAAAAATAAAGTTTAAAATCAAGCTTAAAAAACTTAAACATAAGCTTAAGTTCCTTACTCTAGGTTTGTATTGGGTTTACATGGTAAAGGTTTGGTAGCAGGGGGACCACAGGGGTGGCTTCTGTGAGAAGATTCCAGGAGCTGCCCCATGTCAGATGAGAGCCAGCTCCAGCTGGCTCCAAAAAGGGACCCGTCGCTGGCCAGAGGTGAGCCAATGAGTGATGTTGTTTGCGCCTCTGGGAGAGCAGATTTAAGGAAGGGAAAAAAAACTGCTGCACAACAGCAGCTGGGAGAGAGAGGAGTGAGGAACAGCCCTGCAGACACCAACGTCAGTGCAGAAGGAGGGCAGGAGGTGCTCCAGGCGCCACAGCAGAAGTTCCCCTGCGGCCCGTGGTGAGGCCCGTGGTGGAGCAGGCTGTCCCCCTGCAGCCCATGGGGTACCAC
>VXAL01006473.1:2368-59896 GCA_013399475.1 Chauna torquata | reverse complement strand
CACAACTGTAAAAAAAAAAAAAAAAAAAAAACCCACACCTTTTTTCCTGTGATTTTATGCTACTTAAAACACAAGTTAGCTTAAGTAAATACTTTTATATTGTAATATTTCAAATTTCCTCTACTCTCAGTTGTTTATAAGATTAAATAATTTCTCCCCTAGAAAGTCTGAGAAAAAAACTGCAAACATGCATTTCCCTTCTTGTTCAGCTTGCTGCCTGAAGATTAAGTTTGTAAACTTGCAGGCCTGTACGTTTTTGTTAAATGTGTGTATAGTTTGACTGAGTCAAGGAAAATGTTAATATTTTTATAGGTAAGTGTGGGTATGTGATTTTTTTTTTTTTTTTGGGATTGAGAAATTTGAATATATGAATATATAACAGCATTCAAAACTTAAATCTCTGTCTATCAGTATTTTTGATAGGAGTATCTCCTGGTGACATTTGTTAACTAACTGTAGTTCACCAAAATTCAGCATGGAAAATGACCTCTATTCTTTTTGTATATTGCACAAAGATAATGCCCTATTTTTAGTACTGGTATCTTATAGCTCTTCCTTGTGATTAATCAACTGAAGAGCAGCAATGAACTACATAGAGACTTTTCATACCTCTTTTATACCTTTTTTGTTATCTTTTTAGTTCATGATACCGCATTTTCAGCCTATTATCTAGGCTGTTGAAAAACTATGCAGATGAAATGCTAGACACTGCATGGAGTTGGTCCTGTACTGTCACTCAAGTTATCCCTAATTCATATAATAACTAGCTTAAAGCTACACCCCTTGTGTGTCCTGTTTGCATTGTCTTTTATTTCACCAAGTTAAAACAGGGAATGAGGAAAAAGCGGTGAGGGGAAAACAAATACAGAAGTAAGCTACTATAGTGAGGTGAAAATAAGGTACTTGTAGAGGTAAATGGGAGAGGGAAAGGAAGCAGGCCAGACTTCTGTCTTCCTTTTGTAATTATGTTTACATACATTTCTTCCCTGGAAGAATTTTTCTCAGTTATGTGGATGGATTTTTTAATGATTTTAAATCTCTTTGATTTCATACTGACATCAGCATGGTTCCACTGGCATTTGTGGCAAGTTCTTATAGTCTGTTCTCAAATATCCTGTTCCTCTGAACTTATATATGTTACAATCTGCTCACTATAGACAATGAAACAAAATACTTTTTATATTGCAGTGATCTTAGAGTGCCTTCATCATAGATCAAACAATGCTAATTAAGTGACCAAGAGCATCAAAGTATAGTTTCTTCCCCCTTCCCACCCCAGCAACTCGGATTCCCATTGCTTGCATGTGGTGGCTTAGGGCCTGGCTAGGTCAGTACTGTTGGGATATTAATGATGTCTTAATGTTTGGTGTTTAAGCCACCTATAAACATTCCAATTTTTTTGTTGTCTGAAAGTTCAATGATCACTTCCAGGTTTATGTTCCAAAAGACCAGTTCTAGAGGCCAATAACATACTCAGCTAAAAGCTGCCAGTTCAAACTTTTAGGGTCTTATGATGTTGTTGTGAACTACTATGGTTTCTGAGAAAACAACCCTCATGTTGGCATTATCCACATCTTCTTTGTGGTTATCATGTCCTGTGTGTATAAAGCAGTAACCTATTGCCATTTGGGACAGGGTGGAGAAACTGCATGTTTGAATGGCAAAAATCAGTCATTCTGTTTTCTTACTTAAATGGGTGTATCAGCTGTTTGTAATTTGGGGGGGAAAACATATTGTGGCTCTTAAACTTGGTAAGTACAAAAGCTTTTAGCAAACTTTTTTCTGTGTACATGGTGAGAGAATGTATAGCCAATCCATCAGTTTCTTTAAAGTGTAAATCTTCAGAACGCTTAGTTTTTCCACAGAGCTGTGCAAAAGCAGATACTTTCTTTAAAAAATAACATTTAAATATTAAGGCAGATGAGAATGCACTGTTTGCTTTGTAGTTGGAGGTCAAATTTTATTCCATCTAGGGACTGTAGGTTCTAAATAATAGGGAGACCTGTAGACTTGTCACTTCACAATTAATCCTCTCATTCTTCTTTAGACAAATGGCATTTTCTCATTAATTAAGCTATTATCAGACTTTCTGCTAGTTCTTGAGAACTAAACTGTTAGAGATTGCATGAACCAATTAACACAGTGCTGGGGGGAAAAAAAAAAAATCCTGACCCTGTTGGAATGAGAGAGAATTTTGTCTCTGATTTCAGCATAAATGGGACTCTCGTTGCTGTATTGCTTATTTGAAATTTTTTCCTTGGATGAAGGTAGGCAGATTAATCGGCTAACTGAAAGTATGGTTTAATTTGCCTCACGATATACTATGCATTTTAGTTGCTCATTCTAACAACCGATGTGATTGTAATTTATCTTTGTGTTCATGTATAAGCACTGTTTCTGTTGACACTAATGAAAATACTTTTTTTTTTTAAATCTCTGTTATCTTGGTAGATTTACATAAGGCTTTTTCACTGTTATAGATGTCTTTTAGTGACTAATTCTATCGTTCATTTAAGAAATAACACTGGTATCTTCACTTACAGAGTCAAAGTGCCAAGCAGAAGATGTCAGACGGTCATTCCGTAATGTTCAATATTCTTAAAAGAAATAGGTTAACATCGCCCAGCAGCAATTTTAGATACTCCAGTTTTAAAGACACTTGTTCCACTACAGTATTTATGGACAGCAGATGCAATGATCCTGATGCAGAACATAAAGAAACACCAAATGCAACAAGTTTATCTTTGCTACAAGAGCATTCTGACCGTATTCACCCAAATGCTCTCTGTTCTGTGTCATCATCTATTGAAAATGAAATGAATTCTATCTCTTTATCAGAAAGAAGAGAAGCAAATAGAAGTACAGATTTTTTTGAAACTCCTAAAGTGAGTAGAAAAGGCTCCTCACTACGCAGGAGGCTGCTTTTATCTAAGACTGCTCCAGCTGGCACAACTGTAGGATGCTGTGAAAGACAAGCTAGTTCTTCAGGAAGCAGCAGGAAAAAAATATTCTCTTGTGTTTTGAGCTCTGAAGAAAAACTTTCACAAACTGCCTCAGATTTTTCAAAAGATAAAAGTTGCAACCCCCTGACAACTAGCATTTCAGAAGCTGAGGACTCTAGTCCTGATTGCCTGAAACGGAGACTGTCCTTTTCACAACAAAGGACTTCTACACTAGATGAATCCAAATGTAAGGACCCCTTATTGCTAGAAACAGAATGCTTATCTCCAATTCAGTGTAAGGAGGTTAGTGTTAGTAACACTAGTGAATTCAGTGAGAGCATCCTTATGAGTGTTAGTGAGGGGTTGCTTGAGACTCCTACTTACTGTGCGTTACCTGAGGCTGATGAGAGTAAGTTCCTGACTTCTATTGATAGTCTTGTAGAGAACTTTAACTTTGAACTGTGTAATAGAAACACTCCCCCTGTTAAACTGGCAAGTTATGCAAATCTTTCAACACCTGAGGATAGTGGATATAATTCACTTCATCTGGACAAATCAGGAGACTTATCTGATCATGAGGGTTCTTTCCAAGAGTTATTTCAAAAACGTAAAGAAGGTTCCAAAATTCTGGATAGTAAAAGAAAGGCAAGGAAACTTGAACGAGTTAGAAGGTTGTCCACTCTTCGGGAACAGGGCTCGCAGTCAGAGACAGAAGATCATCATGGCAGCCCTTCTAATTCAGTGTATATATTAACAGAAGAAAGAAACATCAGTCAAGACCATGGATTAGTTTTAAAAGAACAGATTAGTGGAGACTTAGTTGTAAATTATGGAGATCTCTCAAGAACTCCAGCTCTGCAAATAGTCCATGAAATTTGCCTGCAAAGACAAAGATCTGACCAAAATCAAATATCAAAGAATATTGATGGAACAGAAATATTTTCATTAGAACATGTTCTTGCTGGACTTATTGGCAAGAAAATGGGCCTTGAAAAATTAGATATTTTAACTGAATTAAAATACAGAAATTTAAAGCATGTTCTTGCTATAGTTTTAGATGCTTTGACAGTGGAAAGTCTATGCAGGTAGGTACTACTGCTGTCCCGCCCACCCCCCAAAATGTTGAAAATGTGTTTCTACTAATAAATTACAATAGTTTCTGGAATAATGGGGATTGTCAATATAACTTTTATNNAGGGAGGGGGGGGGGATTGAAACTTAAAACTGTCACAGTACTTGTAAATTTTAAAACATTAACAATTTCTTTAAACCTAGGAAGTCAGTTCTTCTCATTACAAGTTCCCTAATAAAGCATAGAACTCAGAACACATTTTCTAGATTTTTCTTGCATATTTAATTTCCTCAGTCATTTCTAAGTACAAAGACAAAAATGCTCAAAGAATAATGCTTCATGGGTAATGTTCTGGATTCATTTGAAATCAATAGAAATTGCCACTTATTTCAAAGAAACCAAGAGTGCCATGTGTGTTATTAGTTACAAAGGGAATGGGTAGAAGTGTAATAAGAGCACAGATATTTTCAGAACACTTAATACATAAAAATGTGACTTTAGAAACAAAATCGATTAAGTGGCTTATGTGGAAAGAAGAAACATCTAATTTTGTAAGGCAAAGATATGTTGTGTTATTTACATTGCAATTGTTCACGATTCTTCTATGTATTTCTGTGCAATGGTGCAGAACACATGAAATTTATCTCATGACAATAGAGTGAACTCTTGTAGTATATAGCAGTAGTCTGTAAAATGACCAAAATAGTGTGTGAAATCATGTGAAAATCTTAAAGGTAATTTTACTATTATTACTTCTGTACTAGTCTGCAAAATTGTGAAAGTGGATAATTTTTTTTCATTCATTTGTTCTAGCATTTGGAAAGTAAGCAAAAACTGGCGTGAAATCATTGTACAAGATAAAAGTGCAGATAGGAGGAGAAAGTCATATATAAAACAGCTGAAAGAAGAAGCTGGGGTAAGGTTTGTCTCGAAGGTAATATTTTTTTCAAGTGTGAAAGAATGCAGGCCAGAGGAAAGAGTAATCATTTTATAAAACTACACAAAGGTAGCTGATAGCAGCAGTTCTAACTAAAGCATGTAAAGGATTCCAAGATCAGAATGTCATTGCTTTTATTTTATTGCTTTTCATCTGGCCCCAGTTTGAGTACTAGTCTTCCAAGGATTTGATTCTCCTCCCCACACACTCCAAGGATCTCTTACTCAACTGATGCTGGCTTTGGTTCTTAAACCCTGTTTACACCTTTGTGTTATGCTGTTCCTCATTTCCCCTTTCACTATAGTCTGCAGTCAATCAGAACCCACTCTGGACTACTTCCCAATTATTTTCAGGACTGATTGTGGCTGAGCTTCTTCATGGTGTACTTGTGAACATCAGAAGGACATATAGATGGTTTTTAAGGGGTTTCTAGAAAAGTAGCATATTATTAATGGGAGTATATATTTTTAGGAGATCTCCAGGTGTGCATACAATGCTTCATTGTAACCTTCCTTTAATTGTGACAAAACTTATGTTTGATCATATGGTGCTTGCTATTGAGATGTATCCTACTTCAGAAACATGAAGACCAATAATCAAGTGCTAAAGATGGTTAGCTTGCTTACCCTGCTTATGGGACATTGTTTTTAATGGTTCCTAGCTTGTCCCCTTACTAAAAACAGACATTTAACGGGAAATACATGTGCTATATATCATTTTCATTTCTAATGTGTTGTTGCAGGGGGAAAACTTAAAATAAGAAGCAAAACAGTTGCAAATTCTGAATTACATAAAATCCTGATTTGCTTCCTCTTCATTTTTTTCCCTTATAATTATCAACTGTAACAGGAATATTTCTTGAAAGCTGAAGATGCTGCCACAAGACTTAATGTTCTCAACAGATCTGCTCTAAAGCCTGTTCAAGCTCAAGCCAGAACTCCTGTAGTACAAACACCACCTTCTTACATTGAACTTACACCCAGGAGATGCAATTCTGTTCCCCAATCAACTAGTAGACAGGAAGAATACATAAAAGTAGGTAGCTAAGAAACTCTTCATTTTCAGTTTTTAGAAAATTCTCAATTACAAGAACTGAGTAGCTCTTCTCTCCCTCTTCTTGCTATAGGTTGCTAAAACTCTGTTCACTGATGAAGCTCTAAAACCCTGTCCAAGATGTCAATATCCTGCTAAGTATCAATTGGTAAAGAAACGGGGACTATGTAGCAGAGAGGCCTGTGCGTTTGAGTTCTGTATTTTATGTCTGCATTCTTTCCATGGGTCAAAAGAATGTAATAGTTTATCTGCAAAACGGAAGAACAAAAAAGATGCTCCTCCAGGAAGTGCCCAAAGCAAAAGAAATTTAAAAAGACTCTAAATTCGTAAGGCATGCAAGTCCTTACATTTCATTCCTTTCTACCTTCTCCTAAACTCCTACCCTTGTTCATATTCTTCCTAAATACACACATTTTGAAATACTAATTTGATGTGTTTTTGCTGATTTGTCAAGAAAGCTTCTCATGTATGTATCTTAATCCATTCGGTATATTTTTATGTTTTTGAAAAAAGTGAATATTTTAAAACATTTTGTCTTGTTTTACTGGTCGTGTACTAGCTAGGCACTTACTAACATCTTAATTATTTAATAAAGTATCTTAAATGTAGTCTTCAATATCTATCTTACAGCATCTCATAGGTGTTTAAAAATGTGACTCGTCTTAATGACAGATTAAAGAAAATGATTTTTAAAAAAATTTGGGGATTTATTTATTGTTCACTTGAATTTACAGTAAATATTTTAAAAATTTGTTAAAGTTGGACCTTAAGTACATATGCAAGAAATATTTCTACCTATATAAATGGTGATACCTCAAAAGAACTATTAGTTGTCTCATTTTTATATCTGAGTAATTAGAATAATTCCATTGTTCTCGTAGCCTCCTAGTGCAAGTCCATAGAAGAGTAATCTAAATCAAACCGATGCTCTGATGTTCTAATGTACTTGTTTTTATAGTGCTTTTTTTTTTCTGTCCGTACTTGAAAACTTCAGGTGACATAGTATATATCACATACCTAAATAAGCTGTTGCATTACTCTTCTGTTGTGAACTTATGCTGTATACTTAGTCTGACTTCAGCTCCCAGATACTGGATCATCTTCATACTTCTTGCTTGAGTTAAAGGATAGAAATCATCCTTTCTCCATCTGTAGATTTAATAAAGGGAATTCACTGATTCTGCACTTGAACTAAACATACTGACCCTTTGCAGAAAAATAACTCAATCTGTATGTCTTTGAATGATTTTTGTGCTTTTTTTTAACTCCTAGCAATTTTAAATAACTTGAAATACAGATAACAGAAGTAGACACAGTACTTACTGTATGAAGATATAATGTCAATTTACTTCCCCAATTGATATCTTTCTACTTACTGTTTCAAGAAAGTTTTTGGTCACCAGCATCTTGCAGAGTGTTTGTAGTCAGCTCTTTCCTCCCTCTTCCCCCCTTTTTTGTCCTGTGCATTATGTTTGTGGCTTTATAATTTTTATTTGTAGGTAAGCCTTACCACTGGGCTGTATTTAAAAAGTATCTTGATAAAATGGGCTTTCAGCTAAGTTATAAGCTGTATATTTGCCAGTCTTCATGTTTATTCACATATCCCTTTTATTTTTATAGTCTAAAAATTATGAATTGCAACTTCAGATGTTTTTTTTCCTTCCATGCCATCTGTGGATATTTAAGAGAAATGGACCAAGATAATTCACTTCAGGATGTTCTAGAAACATCATTTCCTATTTCTCATTTCTAACTGCTGTTATTCGGTTAGCACTTTTAGCATACTTTGCTGGGATAGTATCTTCACGTACCGTTTGGAAGGAGGAACACAAGTGAAATGCCGTGGAAGTTTTAGTACTAACCTTATTAACCAAGCATGATATCATTAAAGAAGTGATCAACTCAATGCATCTGCCAGAAAATCATGTTTATTGCATTAATTAAATTATCAGCATTTTAATTCCATACTCATTTGTATTTTGTTAAGCCTTTGCGTTATTCTTCTCTAGCGTTATAGTGGCAGCTCTTGAACCGGAAGACTGAAAGAGAAGTTTATATAGAGTCTATTCTGAGGGTGCAACTTGGGAAGGGGCAAGCCAGGAAATTTAGAGATATGTGTATATGTAGTTTTGGTTTGGGAAGAATGGCAAGTCATTACAGAGAAGACGACAGCAAATGGGAAAACAGTTATTTGATTTGCTTAATACTTGTATTTTCTTCATTGTTTTGAACTTTGTGTTCAAGGTCTACTTGAAAGTTAATTTAAAAGTTAATTGGATTGGTTCTTTTTTTCATTTTTAGGTATGAAGTAACTATGTTTTAGAAATGTTTACTAGTTTCTATTAACAGTTAAACTGATATGATGAAGAGGAACTTCCCATGTGGAAAGTTGTGTTACACAAGATTCTGAATGCATGTAGTTTGTAACTTTGTAATAACTTCACTTGGATTAGCATTGTTTCTTGTCATCAAACTATCAAATAAAATAGGGGATGGTAGTAGCTGCAATGCAGAATAAGTATAGCATGTCATACCATGTCAGACTGTTATACCCATTGCTGCATTTTGCCTTTGCTAATACTGATTTACTCTGTCTCTAACATAAAGAAAAAGAATAGAGCCTTAAATGCATTCTTGAAATCAGCGGGAGAGTTACCACAGATGGTGAAAGGATTTAGCTCACCATTCTGATATGCAGTATTGCAGTCTAATCCAGAAATATGTGAGGAGCAAGCCTTGTGTTGAAAACTTTAGCAATATTTTTCAAAGTATTTCTGAAACAGGTGCACCTGTTTCAAACATCCACCTTTGGATGGAAAGTCTTACGAGAATTCGGTTTAAGAATCAGTTGTTAAGTATGCTTTCACTTAGAGGAAAAAATTCTGATAAGAGATATGTGAATTTATATAAAGAGTTTACTTTTGCTAAATCTGAATAATTCAGTGAGAATAGGGTTGGCAAACTGGTTCTGGTATGGCCATTATTTGTTTTTAAAGGTAGTATCTTTGACATCCACAGTGTCCATCCAACAAGGAGTACCTTGAGAGGAAAAATTATTTGAATCATATTTCACGACTTGAAACATTTTTCCTGTTTTAGGATTTTTTTAGGATGTTTTCCTGTTTTAGGATCTTTTTTTTCTTTTTTTCTTTTTTTTTCTTTTCCTTCCCGAAATCCGTCTCACGAAAATCTCTCCTTGAATCGAGTGTCTCTTGTTCAGTTAGGTCTACCCCGAACGTAACTGTGCTCTGGCGTTCGGGTGAAATGAGTTCTCTGCTGCCACCTACTGCTGCGCCGGAGGTCGGGGGAAGTGGACAAGCCAGACTTCCCTTCCGAAGGGTAATGCTCTTCTCCCCCCATAGTGATTTTAAAAAAAATAAAATTATCTTTATGCCTTGACATAAGGGAGAAATATAATAGTTATATAGTTAATGTATGGTTAAAGGATAACACATTTAATAGATCAAAAGGTCTGTTATAGTTTCCTAATAGCCTCTAATAGCTTATGTGAAAGAAATCATTGACTGATACGAAGTCTTTGGGGTAGGGGAGTGGAAGTAAATTCTTTTTGACACCCTATTAATATGTCTTTTTCTGTATACTGTATATATATACTGTATACCTAAAATGTCCCTATGAGGTACCAATAAACTATACAAGTCCAACCTTGAATAAGACAGGGGAGGAGATCACAGGTTCCTACTTTGCAAAAATAACAGTCCTTGAGTTTCAGGGTGTCTAGGGATTCATGCCCACCATCTTTTTTTCCTACTGGGCTGAATTAATTCTCAGAGACTTGGACCTGGTACTTGTTCAGTACTGCTGCAGCTTTAATCACTAAAGTTTGTCAGGTACTAGCACTCCTTTCCAGCACAGAGAAAAAAGATGTAAAAGTGATCCTTGGGTAGAAGCAGTAGGACGACAATGGTGTCAAGAGTTTCCTAAAGCATTCTGCCTATGATTATTCTCTAGCTGTAGAGAGCTGACAAGATTGTGGGAAAGATAGGAGTGAATTGTCTTTCACTCTGAAATACATGGATAAGGAGGTTAAAATTAATGCCTAATGTAATATTGGATTTATTTGCTTGCTACTGAAAAGCTTTTGTCATTCCCATTTCCCTTCAGACAGGTGTGTTCCATAGTGGGATAAGCAGTATCGTCTACAGAAGATGTCCAAGGAATGCGTTTAGATTTCTGAAGGTGATGGTTTGAGCCAAAACTGTGAGTTTAAATTCTAAAAAAGAATTCTTAGAAATAACCTTTTGCTGCTGACAGACCTTGCTGCAATAGTCATACTTCATAATTTTTTTTTTGGAGTAGCAACCATAAACTTCAAGTGGTCTCTGAGAGGGAAATTGAAATGACTCAAGTCTGATTATTCTTTGCTTGGTGACAAGGATCTTGGGGAAAACTGCTGTAACTCTTTTGAACTGTTTATAGCATAGAGAACGTTAGTATGTTTTATCATTGTAACTAGCTAAAAACGATAAGAAACGTTGTTCACTAAATTAAGGCGTTCAACAATATGTCAGATTACTTTCCTTTTCCATATATTGGTTATCCACTAGTGTACTTTAGGCAATTTAGACTATTTAGGTTAATTTTAATACAAGAAGTAATTCCCTTTCTTTCTGTTTTCATAAGCACATGAAGGAATACAGGAATGTCAGCTTAGAGAGGAACTCCTGGTTCCTGATGCTGAGCTCTTCAACTCATCAAGCTCTGTCTTAAAACTGTATAGAATCCTATTTAATTACCTTTATCTTGGAGATCTCTTTCAGATTGCTCTACTAGTCACTTAGCCAGTTGTCTTTCTTCAGCATTGCAATTAAAATAGCTGTTTGATGCATCTGTTCCTCACCATTTTTTCCCAATGTTATGATTGTATATTATGAATATCCTCTCACCCTTTATATCATTGACAAAACAACCTGAATTTAATCTAATCTTTTAGATACAACTTCTGTTCCTTGGATTGTCTTAATGACTTTTCTCTGTTCCCATCTGAATCTATTCTTTGAATCTGTGCAGCCAGTATTCCAGGTAAAACCTTCTCAAGACCTTGAATATTACTAATGCTTTCCTTTCTCTACCAGAAATACTTGGACTACTGCATACTAAGAGTAGTATTTCTTCACATTTCTTCAGGCTTCTTCTGCATGTTTGCTGTTTAGTCACTAGGTGTAGTACTCCCATATTCTTCTCCCTCAAATTTTGAAAAGATCCCAATTTCTTCCATAAATGCTGATTGAACCTTAAGTGTATAACCTTATACCTCGTACTACTAAGCTTCAGGCTTTTTTCTTCCTCTGTTTCAGTCTTGTAGTGATTTAGTGTTTTCTGTGTTTATAATATAATTTCAAAAGTGCAAATTCTTTGTCTGTAGAGAATCTTATAGTATTTTTTTGATGCAAAACATATACCAGATTGTGTTATTTCTTGTCAGATGCCCCAACAAAATCTAACTGCTTCTTGGGAAATATGTGATTATTTGTAGTTAAGCAAAAACAAAGCTTGCTTTTACCTTCTGTGACCTCCTGAGCTCTGATTAGTTGAAATGCTCATTACAAAAAGATTTAACACTTTTTTTTATACTCTTAATTTTAATGAGCCTCTGTACAGTGTTGGAATCTGCCCAAACTTGTTGGAAGCGTAAATGTTATTGAGGCCTTATTGAGCCTGCTGCTACTGGATGATTAGTAAAGACACCAACTATTCAGCTGAAACTATGGATGGCATGGAGTTCTGAATGAATTCATAAACATTGGTGTTGAATAGTACAAGCTTCATATAAAAATAGATCTTTAACGTGGAGACTGAAGTTCATATGTTGAAAGCACTTCTATCTTTTTTCAATGCATTCAAAAACTAAATCTGAAAACAGTTGTGAGAGGGTTGCTGAATCGTGTCTTAGTTCTCTGGACACCTTCAATTTCTGGCTAATGGGATGTGGAATCTGCACATGCATTTCAGCTGCTCCCTTTCAGTCCTGAATCAGAGTGAAAAATCTACTATAAGGTGTTTAAGCTTATAGAGTGTGTCATGAGTAGAACAAGCTAAAATGGTAGAGGGATAGTAACTTCTAGCAAAAGATGGATAGTTAGCTGAGAAGTAATAGTAGACTAGATAAAAGCATTTGCTAGAAGTTGTGTTTATCATTTGGAGCTGCAAGGTTCTTGCAGAATTAGACAACAGCTGCCTAGTGGTCTTCCACTTCAGCAAAAATGTTAATTATCATCCTAAAGTGCTTCTGCTCCATAAATGGAGGACTCCAATCTCATGTTCACTGAGCAGACACTGAAGTTCCCTAAGTCTTGAAGTGTGTGTAAGAAATTATTCAGGGCCTGAAGAATACGCCTCCTAGAAATACTTCATTGTGATAGTTCTCAGTAGCTCAATGACTAGTCTATACATTGGTCACTGAGATCCAAAATTAGTTTTTTCTCTGGTTTGAATCCAGTATATTTTCCTGGTGCATGGTTTGATAGTTTAGATGCGACACAGATTATGGCAATAGCAACATCTTTGTTTTTAAACACAAGGTTTGGTTGTGTTGAGAACATTCTCCTGTCTTTCAAAAAAATTTCTACAAGAAAAACACTCCCCACAAAATGTTGGAATTTCAGGTTCAATTTTTTCATCCTTTCCCCACTATGTACTGTGTTGTGGAGTACAAAAGCTGTCATTGTGATGCAGTTATTCTCCAGCCTTGCTCTTGCAAGTGTTTCTGTCAAGAAATGGTTCAAGACTCTGTACCCTAAATGGGCATAATAAGAAGCATGAATTTTTTTTTGTGAAGGGCAAGATATGGATACTGCTTACTGCTCCAAACAGAAATGCTTGCTAGTGCATTCATTTAGTTCCTGTTCTGGATTTCTTCTTTACTTTAAGCAATCATCATCTTTTAGAGAGAATGTCATACAACACGGAATGGATTACAAGAAAACAAACTAATTCCAGGAAATGTTTTGCTCAATTAACTAACTGAAATGTGAATGTATCTTAAAGGTCAAACTCCTTTCCTCACTGAAAATAGACCTCGATTTCAAATGCACACATTCTGCTGATGAAAATATTTTTATCACAAGGGGGCACCAAAGGTTTTTCTTACAGAATAGGACTTTAAATTGTTTTCTTTTTTTTTCTTCTTGCTTTAACCCTTACGCACTAACTCAACGTTACAAATGCAAAATGTTTTGAATAGCTTGAAGCAAGGATGGCCATAATTCCTGTCCCCAGGAGCTGCATACCAAAATCTTCAAATCGCCAAGAGAACAGTGGCATCCTGGGAAGCAATTCAGACAGTATTACTTCTCCAGGGCCTCCTTTGCAGTGTGGGCACACAGCCAAGTCCTACAGCAACCAGGCAAGATTGGCCTGAACAGGCTCAGTTCCTCTTTCAGCCATGGACTTGGGTCATCCAGCAATCTCTATGCCAGCCTGGTGCTGGCTGCAAAATGTAACTGTCTTGTGGAAATGTCACAGCTGAAGTATTTAAGAAGTGATAGTTTTAAGAGCTGCATGTTCTGTACTTATTGCAAAACTTTATTTCCCAAATACAGAAAATGAATTTGGTAATAAAATACAATATAGTTTTACAAAGTATGGGTAATCTACAAGTGCATCCTCAAACTGTCACATTTTAAAATGATAGTGGGATAAGTCTTATGCATTTTTTCATATTTAATTGATGCTCTGATAGCTTCAAAGAACAAGAAAGGGGAAAATATTAACTTTTTTAAAATCAAAATTGTGATGGGGTTAAGTATTTCCATGTAAGATATTTTAACCAATATCAGAATGGTATCATTTTCTTAGTTTAAGTCTGTCAGATGAAGTCAGGAGTGAGAATTTGGGAATATAATGTTTTTATTCTTTAACTAGATACTTCTGGACTCCAGGAGAGCAATAAGCATGAAAGTAGAATAAAAAAGAAGGGGGGGAAGCTGTAACATTGTATGCTTCTCTGAAGTGTTGAAATCTTAAGAAGCTTCAATTAGTTATTGATTCTTATACCATTCTTAACACCTGTGTGTTGGCACTGCTCTGTTATGGAAGTTGATGTATATGAAATCTTTCTTCTTTCCTCCTGATATTTTCTTAGCTGGAGCAGTCTCTCAGTCTGCTTCCTTACAGCACTGGACAAGCAGCCATGGCAGTAGAATGCAAAAGTCTGGATCAGTGGTCAGAGGGAGGTGCTGTCTGAAACAGCATTGATGCATCCAGTCTGTGGATTCATAACAGCACCAGTAATATGCCATGTGGATAACTTAGCTGTCAGCTGGGGAGTCCTGGGCTTGGGGACTGTTGTTGACGTTTGTTTGCTTGTAGCAGCAAGACTCAAGGACATGCATGCGTTTACTGTTTCTTGTTGGATATATGCTACCTGCTGCCAGGCAATGATTTTGTCAAAAGACGTTTGGCATTATTGGCTTATGTTCTTCCTATTACTGAAGTTACTTCTTATGTCTTTTGTGTAAGCCCTAAATTTGGCTAGAACACGTTTTAAGCCAAGATCAAGGAACCGATCCAACTTAAACCAAGCTACAAGTAACACCAGAAAAAGTCATGAAATCTGCTTGTACAACTAAAACTAAGAAGTGGTGGTAAACTTGTAAAGCTTGAACTAACACTGCTGAAATGTATTGCAAACCATGACTCTGGTTTATCTACATGAGAAATAGAGAAAAGAGACAGTGACAGTGCAATCTTATACAGAGTGCCAAAATTTCTGATACATCCCCTGATGGTGAAACTTCTGTGAGAAATAACTGTGCTCGGTTATTCTGATCTGTATATCTTCTGTTTCGTTTGAAAGCTATGGTACATTAACTGTAGTAGGGCTGCTAGCAATAAACTTTGCCTGCCTTGCTGTAAATTTATTCACTATGCCAATTTTTTTATATTCTCTGAGGTTTGATAGCTGTGGGTCTAGTAGTTCTTTCCTGATGTTTTTTTTATATTGTCTCACAGAATTACCCTATTTCTAATACACCTCTTCAAACTGCCACAATCTTGCTGAATATTTTTTTTAATCAAGTATTAATGCTCCTTTCCAAAATTAGAAAAGATACTGCAATATTCTCCTAAAGTTCTAGCAATTACCTCTTCTCTGAAGACACTAATAGAAGTTTCTGAAGAGATCAGATGGCTGCAGGTATGAAGTAGGTAGCTGACACATACAAGGTAGCAAGAGTACAAATGTATATCACAAATTGCTAGGTGGTTCTACCAAATTCCTGTTAAATTTCCAGGTATGCCTCTGTATTCTTGTTATTTTTTTCTAAGGCCCACACTGAGGAAATGGAACTTGAACTTGAAATCAGCTCTTTAAACTCGATAACACACGCCTACGTTGTCGTGGTAGAATAGGACCGTTATAGGAATCTGTAGACCGTTGGTGACATGGACGAGTCAGAGAATATTCCCCAGTGACTATTCAAATAGAGACATTTGTACAGGTCAAGCTCTTTGGACTCGCATTGCACCTGACAGTCTCCTTCACTAAAAAGGTTTGTAATATTGATAGACCAAAGCTATGCTGCATCTCTTCCTTTACTATTTCCTTTACTATTTAGCCCTTCCTATATTAAGTGCTTTCATTTTCTTGTCACCTAGAAAATCTTCAGGAACGTTTTTTTCTTCTTTCAGAATTGAGTACTTGTTTTCCTAACAACTATTTCTTCCAGTGTCTGTATTAACCTTTTCCAACAGCCACAGAATTGTGTTAAACCATGCTGTAAACTTGTATTATCAGATTCAACACACAGAGGCCATGCCACCGCAACTGCTGACTTTTGCCATCTTGCTGATAGAAACATTCAAGGCATTAAAGGGCCAGCTCTCTGAAGATGAATTCACGCTTTCCCCTTAGGATCTGACTCCCATTTTGGCAGTCCTGCAGTCAATATTTAAACAGGTTTCCTAGCACCTGTTTTCTGATTATGAGATTGCTGCTTTCACAGATACAAAAACTAAAATGTATATGGTGATCATCCAAAGAAGAAAGAATGGTTACATTTAAGTAAGGGTGGATTTTTGTAAAGGCAGTTAAGTATTAGTGATAACATATGAGGCAGTGCCCACATATATGTGAGATGGGAAGTTTCTACTGAAATTAATGGAAATTATTTTGTAGGTACCTTTGGAGATCCATCGAGATGCCTATCTGCATTTTTTTAAATGGTATTTGCTAACTTTGAATGTCATTAATTATGGGGATGTTTATGAATTCACTGTGATCATTGACAGGAATCAAGCACAGGTTAACACCAAAAAGCGTAAATGAACATTTGGTTTTAATGAAGCAATCCAATTCATGTATTTTCTTCACTCGAGCAAGTCTCAAGGAGATTTGTTCACCCAGCAAGCTGGCATAGCCTATAGGCTTGTTTCTTTGAGCGCAAAGTTGTCTCAGCAGTTTTGATCTGATTTGCCTAGGTAATACTTTAAAACACTATTCCTGGTAAATGTTTGAGAGCCTAAGAACACGTTTAAGTTTCTGAGAAGTGAGGTGAAAGGAACAATGACGGGTGAAATTCTTGACTGAAAGCTCACATCTCCAAATGGCTCTTCAGTAATGAGCAGAGGAGAGAGATGCCAGCGGGGATGGAGAAGGACCTATTTATGTCCAATTTTACCTCCAACTTATCTTCCTTTGCAGAGCTGTTCCTGCGTGGGTCTTCTGCTTGATTACCATTTTTTCAAAATGCTGAAAACTTGAAACCTACTTTTAGTTTTCTTTACTTTCTCCTGTCTGGAATTTTACTGGTATAACCTTCCTTGTAACTTGTTCTCTGTCCTGTCCAGCCATTCATCTTTTCTACAAGGTCAGATGGGTAAATCTTTGGAGTAGATCATAGCTTTGGCTATACTTATGAAACATTTTTTTAGGTCTGCAGTTCTTTTAAGAGAAATAATAATCAGAATTAAGAGGAGAAGAAAGAAAAATGTGGAAGAGGAAAGAAATGAGCTGAATCTTTATATCCCAGTTTTACCAGGTGGTGAACCTTTAACTGGCAAGATAAAATGAGGAGTGAAAGGTTCTATTTCTCCAAATGCGCGTGCACAGAGGTCAATTTAAATGTGTACTGGTAACTAAGAGAATGAGAAAGTGATAATGACTGCAGACAGATTCTCCATGAGAGAGTACAGTGTGTATTTCCTGATGAGCTTCATCCAAAATGCAATCTTTGAAGCATACTACAAAGAGACCAAAGACTTAAGAGTTTTATACTGAAATGTACCAGATGACAGGAGAGAAAAAAGACTTTTGTTTTTTTATTGACTTGTTTCCAATCTTCATTTCTATCTGAGCTGACTTGTGGCTTCCACTTTGTATTTTAAAAAAGATGCATTTGTTTTGTTTCTATTGTTTGTTCTTACAAAATTACAAGCAAGTATGGAGGTTTAGGAGAATGTTATACACCAAAGACTATATCTAAATATACATCAGAAAGAAAAAGAGGCAGGGGTATAAAGAGTGAAATACTCCTCCAAACCTTAACTTAAACATTTAAAATCATACTGAATAGTTTGTCTGTAAGACCATGCAGTCTCATATACAATGCAGTACAATTCTGCTACCTGTTGGGAAGATTTCACTTTACATTTTACGGGTTGTCTTACGTATATTTCTCTTACGTATATGTTAGATATACCTGTTTGAAATATTTCATAATCACAATAGAGTATGTCCTGATACATGGCACTAAGAAATCATGTGTTTAAATGTATGTCATTCAGCATTAACCTACCGTTTGTCATGTCTTACTGAATAGAAGCTACATAATGAGAGCCTCACTTATGAGTGGATAACACTTCACCAGAATACTGACCACACAAATTAAACTGTCTGTAGCTCACCTAAATTTGGGCGACTGGAACTTTATATTTTGTTCTTTACTTCTGTTGAACATGCTTTTCAGACATATCAAACTTTTGGCTGAAATGCATATATTGGCTATGATATTATGCAGCGTATCTCTTAGTTCTTCAGAAGTACTGTTCTTCCCTTATGTGAAAAACAAAACATAACAAAACACCCTAAAAAGCAAATCTGTCAGCTAACAGCATTCCACCAAGACAATTAGAAGCATTATGCTGGTATTTAGTAATTAGAGCCATGATTAGGGTATTTGGGCAGGCACCCCCATGAGTGGGAATGCACATCTGAAGGGTGCTAAATGCCATGTCTTTCCAGGAAATTAAGCCGTTTTTTCCCTGCCTTTGTGATACTTGATTTGCTGTGTGTTTGTTTTTGGTGGTTGTCAGTTCTTGTACTGTCAGCTGTAGCCCCTGAGCACGTGCACTTCTCCTGTTTTACTTGATTATGCATTCTACCAAAGTCATGTTTTGATTAAAATCATCCTTTTTTCACACCTGGAGAGTATCCCTGGAGATACCATATAGTTCTGTGTTCTGTGAAAGTGGTCACAGTGGTAGAGTTTGCTGGGAATGGGAAGCTCTTGGTCCATTTTGGGTACTTCTTGAGCAAAGGCGATGGATTAGGCTTCTCAAAGGAGACCTTTATGTAACTTGCATACGTGACATATTATACTGCTTCTGATCGCAATGAGATTTATGCCAGGCTACTGGAATCAGTACTGTTCTGGAAATATGCAGCAGTAGAACCTCTGAGGGAGCTTTTATGCCAAAAAACCTGAATGTGTCTGAAGAATTTAAGCAGTTTCAGGATCAGATACCCACTAAATAGGAAGTTTTCATATCCCAACTATAGAACACTTAAAATCCATGGAAATCCTCATGTAGGAGCCTGAATTCCTTCTTCATACACAGCTTCAGCTAAACATGTCAGAAATATGATTTTCTATTATATGCTATATCTCCTTGAGCCCACTAACATTCTGGGAGTAGGCTCTCTTCTGCTTCTCAATGTCTTTTCTCCTTCCACCTAGGCTGTTTATAAACTTCTCCCTAACCGAGGGAAACTGTAGCTGACTTTGGATTTCTGCTAAGTCAGGGCCCTGGAAGCAGTGGGAAGTGGGGCAGGTGTTACCAAGGCTGCAGCCCAGGTATCCGATACATCACAGTGGAGCTATTTGTACCTGTTAGGAACAGCCCAGGTTTCAGCTTAGCCTGAAGAATACCAAGCTCCTCTCCTTTTCTTACTTGGCTCTGTTGTAGATGGGACTTACTTTGTTACTTGGGATCAAGCCTCACAGTCCGCTTAAGGATACAGATTTATTTGATTCATGATGTAAATCCATAGGTCACTAGTTACATGGTTTGAGTTTTTTTTTTAAAGGCAAAATCCCACTTGCCTGAAGGGTTTTGCTAACATAGGAGAAAGCTGAATACCATTTTGGACTAAGAACTGCTTAGGTATGTTGAGGAAAGAGTGTTTAATCTCATTTTTTGCTTCAAATATCTTCAAATTCCTAATTCACAGGCATCTCTTTTGGGACTGTATCATCAGTGTGCCTGATATGCGAGTCTGCTTCAGGGAGCTTCACATCATCAGCAGAAGTATTTGCTTACAGCTCAGCTCATCCCATGGATTGTTTGCAGTGCCATAGCAACCTGGGCTTGCTGCGAGCCACACAAGAGGGCCAGGCTGGCTTGTTGCAGACCAGGAGTTCAGAGCCAGGCCCAGGAATTCTGCAGCTTCTATTTCTGATCTGCAGTGAAAGATTTCACCTTTGCAAATGAGGTTGTCATCTTGCAGGGGTGGATGTTGGGCGTTTTATTTGTAGCTCCAGCATGCAGTCGAAGAGGCTTACCACTGGTAGGTAATGCTTTCTAAACAGGGTAATAGACTGAATATGTGTCAGACAGGGAGTCTGACCCCTGGAGCGCTTGTCCAAAGTATTGAGATAGTGATACAGAGGAGAAAGATTTTGAAATGTTAGGTTTAAACTTGCTTAGCAAAATTCATCAATCTGAAGAGAAAACTATACTCTCTTAAGTGGCATCTCAAAAGATGGAGTCTTTTCCTGGAATGAGTGAGATTTGGCTATTTGAGAACACCTCCAATTCATTTATTTTTAAATTTTATCTTATGATTCACCATATTTTCTGTTCAAGGCTCCCAGAGTCTCGTGCAAATCTGTTTTTTCATTAAAATCAGCAAGCTTCTAGTCATCAATTTTGCAGAGGAAAGCTGACAAGAAGTTAACCAATATGTATGAGAAATGATCTAGTTAAATGACACTTTCATTATATTTAAATCATTCTAGTGATATTTGACCTTTTTATGTATGGGTCAACGTTACTGCATATTCTTAGAGTTTACTTTATTTCCTCAGGTATTATTATTGTACTTCAGAATATCAAGAAGGTTGTGCCTTACTACTCCTCGTTTCTGTTTAGTAATCATAGTTGAACAAGCTTAATTGTATTGCTTGTACAATATAATATATTTCATTTTTGTGTTTCAGAGCCTCCATGTATAACAGAAGAAGTGTTTGTAAGTATTCTTTATAAGACTCAATTATTCATTTCGTCATGCAACTGTAGAGCAAAAAAAGTAAAAAAAAAAAATTATTGGAAACTTTTCTGGTTTCTCATTTCTTCCCTCTTCTAAGTATGGAGTGACTGAACAATTTCTTACAATTTTCTCAAACAAAGAAAAATACTTTAGTCTGAAAAATAAGTAGGAAAAAAGAAAAAGGAGAAACAAGAAACTGTGGAGAATAAAGATGAAAATGGAAAGGGAAGTGAAATAGGAGGAAGGAAGGAAACAATCAACTGGAAGGTTCAACATGACCAGTTTAACAATCTTCTCCTTACTTTACCTTTTCTGTCCTTTGCTCATATCTCATTGTAGGATCTTCCTGGTGTTTGTCTTCTTGTTTGAAAGGTAGATATGTTTACCCATTACCTTATATGAAATGACCATTTAAATCTTGCAGCTTAGATAATGTTTGTCTTTTCCCCATTTTGGATGTCTCTGTAACTGCATCAAAGTATTTCAAAGTATAAATGTACTGCTACTCCTTTTGGGAGACTCTAGATTCTAATATGTTGTAAACAGAATCAACACTGAATTCAGGCAGAGATGAACAATATATATAGCAGATACTTAGCATATATAAATACGTACATGAGAATATGTATACATATGTGTATATATA
Source organism: Chauna torquata (assembly GCA_013399475.1). Lineage (NCBI taxonomy): Eukaryota > Metazoa > Chordata > Aves > Anseriformes > Anhimidae > Chauna > Chauna torquata. The sequence goes on along the minus strand of VXAL01006473.1, from coordinate 38,797 downwards.
AAAAACATTTCTTAACTGCATATTTTCAGTACATTAAACCTTGATTCTGTAGGATACTTAATGTGACTAGACACATTTGACTCCAGGTGAACTTAGCCAAGTACATGAAGCTGCCAGAGTTCTATGCAGGATAAAGGGATTATATTAACTTTAACTTTTGACTTTTAAAGACACCATTTATTTGTATATATATTTTTTTAAGAGTGGAGAAGTATTTGTCACTTTAGTGGGAGCTGCAATGTGAAATACAAATCTTTCAAAAGGGCACCATGTTCAGCTTCTCCTTTGGTTTCTAATAATATATTTCTGTGCTTTTTTTCATGGTGGCAGTAATAGAGACAAATATCAAAATAAAAAAATCAAATATTGGAGTTTAATTAGGTTTGTTTCCACAAAATTTCTAAGAAATAGTTGCATTCCTTTTCAAAAATGATTTTAAAATTCCTTTCAATGTTAAAAGACTGATAGAAAGCAGGTCTGGGCCCTATTTGTACACAAAAATTGCGTGAAAGCAAAGCTGTCATCTATTTCATGAAAATTGCAGTTTTTGACCAATTTTTAGCACACCTTGACCTCCAGTTGCAATTGTAAAACAGCTTTTTCTAGGTATAATTTTGACTGTGCAGCAGGAAAGATGGCATGTGAAGAAATTAAACAAAATTCTTCCTGACAAAAAAATCTAAGTTATAATATTGTATATGCAACTCTATAACCTATAATGTGCAAATATGAAAGGGCAACTATGCTTTTAAATGAAAATAAGACTAACCACAAAAAAAAAATAACCTGAGGAAAATATATTATGTATATAGATAGGTGCAGTAAGTAGCAAAGCTTGCATTAATAAGATCATAAACATTTTATTGATTAGTGATCCAGTGTGTTTATATTTCTTGCTGTTATACGGGACTACAGAGAATTATATTTTTGGCAAATTAAAAACGTTACCTGCGTATTCCTCAGCAGTGTATACTTCAGCCAGTAATAAATGAATTGTTTTGAATAAATAATTTGAAACAGTGAAATATTTATGAAGTGTATTATCATATCTAGCAATCTTCAGATTCCTCTTTATCAGTTTGAAATCTAATTGTGCATTACCCAAACCAAATGTGAGGCAGACTGCAGTTTGTTTCTAATGATTTTCTTTGCTAATTGTGTTAATACTTGCTGCTTTGAGATTTATGGATCTGATTGACTGCCTAACGACATTACTGGGAGAATTTTCTGTTGACTTCAGAATACTTTAGTTTAGACAGTTTGGTAAATTCTCAGTACCCTGCATGTCTAGGTTCATGGTACTACAACTGCGCTTGGATCATGGGCCTGTGATCCAAATCAAGCATGATCTCTGTAAAGCAAAAAGCCTTGCTTTCAGCGTTGTCACCTTTTTCCAGGAATGAGCGTGAGCTAACTTGCCTTTCCTGTATCAGTCACAGCAGTCACCACAAGTGCAAAGGAATAGATATTGGCAGATGAAGAGTGGACAGACAATGCCAGGGCTGGTTGTGACTTGTTATGCAGCACATAGGGACCTTCCTGAGTTCATGTTAAAAGTAGATTAGTTGAGATTTCTTCCTTACTGAGTGCAAGCTGTCTTTAATTAGTTTAGACACTGTGGAGTTTGGATCAAGATGTTGCCTGTCTACAAATGATACCACTGGCGCTGTGCATAACCTCTCTTCAACACCATTCCTCACTACTACATTTGAATGCTATGAACTTGTGAAAGAGAGAAAGATTTCTGTCACAAGACCTTTGCTGGTACTGGTAAATAGATCTGACTTAGGTGCATTCTCCTTGCGGGGAAGGCATAATAGAATATTCAAGGAACAGAAACTGTTAAAACTTTTCGGAAGTCTTCAGGATACTGAAGACAGATTTCTGAAGACAAATGTAACAATAATCTTCTCCTACCTTCTGTTGATTTGAAATCGGGGGTGGGGGTATTGTGTGCAGAAGAGGTAAGGTTGGGATCCATATTTGACAACAGCAAAAAAATAACGGTTGTATTCTACAGACAGTTTATGAGTCTTGTTTGCAGTATTTAAATTGCAGGGGTCAGAAAGGGTGGAAAAACCTGTAGATGCAGCCTTGACTTCTGATGAAGTCAACAGGAAGCTTCCCAGTTCTGTCATATACTGCTTGCTTGGTGAGACAAATTATAGATCAGTAAACTCCCTTTTATTTCCTAAATATTCCCCCAAACTTCTCCAAGCAGCAGTGTGGGAGTGGAAGCAGGCTCTGCTGAATGTTTATACTCCCCTCATTCCCTGATGGGAGAGAGAAAGGTACAATGTGGGGAATTTCTAGACTGTTAGCTTATGCACATTTTTTCAAAAGTAAACATGCAGATGTCCAGCATTTAGAATCTGCTGGGTTTATGAAGGCTTTATCTGTGAATTTCTTGGCAAAGGATTTACCTTCATGTGTGTTTTTTAAATTGCTAAGGACGTCAGTGGTGTGCAATGGCCAGAATATAACAATGATGCAATGATTATATTCTCAAAAATGAGAAATAATATTTTACAAAAGTTTGCACGTCATATCTCATGGAAAAAACATTGTTTGAGGCGACAATGCATTCAAAACATGTTAGCCTAGATTAGTATAAACATTGCTTTCTGGTTTTGTGTCTCTGTAGGAAGACTGCATAGCCACAGATGATATGCTTGTGGACTACTTTAATGAATTTTTGAGTCTTCCGGTAAGTACCTTAAGAAATCCCTTGCAAAATAAAAGAAACACCTTACTAAGATTAGTAATAAGGCAATCCATCTTAGAACATTTTGCCACTGGGAAGCTAAGTGGCTTTTACAATTTGTCTGTATTTTAATGGTAGTAACTCTTACTATTCAATGTAATTATCAGTGTCCGGGAAAATAACACTGGGGACAGATTTTCTCCTGCAAGTTTACGTATTTAACTCACAGTGCACAAATCTATTATGAAAAGGAAATGAAAAAGACATGTAAATACTTATGTAAAAAGTATACGGAGTCCACTTTTATTCCAGTATCACAACATGCCAATAAAACCAATGTTTGTCCTTCTAAGTTCTTCTGGCAATGCACCCAGTGATTAATAGATATTTTAGCTCAGGAGCCAACTCCGTATTTCTTCATGTCTGTGAAGGCCTCAGAATTGGTGCTCCCCTCTTTTTCTCCTCCCATCTATGGCTAGAAGGACACAGCCTTACGCTGTATTCTCTGTGCTGATCCAAGTATAGTTAGACCAGTATATTCAGTGCCATATATATAACCAGTTGCCCTATACTTTGCTCCTTTTCCCCACCAGCTGCCCTGCCTCCCCAGAATCTCATATGAGTCACATGTACTGTCCTGTTCCCTCAATGTGGCGACTTCACCTAAGTTCATCATAGTACTCCTTACTTAGTAGATCCCCATTCTCTCCATTGCCACACATCACATACATATTCCCCTGCATGGTGTCACAGACCTTTCTACAGTGTCACTCATAGTTCCCATGGGACGTCCTAGACAGTCTATCCCAGAGCTACCCCACAGACTTTCACCCTCCTAATCCATTGCAGCCAAACATGTTGCATATACTCATTACTGCAACTTGCTTGGTAGGAATCACTGCCAGTATTAGGAAGGTGCAGAATATTTCTTTGTTCCTTGGCCACTATCGGAATAAATTCAGTTAGGATTCAGGCTTACCAAACCGATCTGCACTTACACATGCTCTCTAAACCACATCACAGATTTGTCTAAAATAGACATGATAGGAGTAGTGCCTGGGATGCTGATGTCAATTTTTTTAATATGAAAATAGAATCTGGAAGCATTAAAACAACTCTGTATCAGAATGTGGATTTTGTGCACAGCAGTGATACTGACTTCTCTCAGGATCTCAGCCTTTATGCACTTTCACCTCATTACAAGATTCCTAAGAATAATTTTTACAAAGCTATGGAGACACAGCCAGAAGAAAATGTGTGGTGAGAGTGTGGGGTTTCTGTCTCTTTTTTCTGCAGCTGCTTTAGGATAATTGCCTAAATCCAAGCCTAACTACATAGCCTTTAAAGCCAGGCCTCCTTTTGAGGCCTCCTTCCATGTGCCAGATTTTTCTTAGCAGAGGAATACCATCCTCCACGCCTTCCCTGCTTATTTGGAAACTATGCTTCAGGTTTTCCCCAAATCACAGAGGATGGAGTGGGAAAGAAGTTCTGCCTGCTTAGTCTCTGGGTCTCCTTGGATATGCACAGATTTCAGGACATCTTTTAGAGGCCAAAATTCTCTTTGGCCTCACAGGGCTCCTCAGCCCAGAGTCCTGGCTCAGTTCAGCAGCTCTGAAATGCAGCAATTGTCCAGGCACTTCTGACTGCTCTTGAAGCCCACAGAAAAGAGTTCACAGACAGTCCTGAGTAAACACTGTTTTATGCTGGTAATCTTGGTAGGTTTCTAAGATGACACACGGTCTCTATTTATTTACGTATTTTCATGAAAACAGACGATGTATTAGCTATGTTTATTTATAATGTTCTCATAATTGGTTTTATTTTCTCTTTGATCTTTTCTTGAAGATTTACCCTCTACAGGATTAAGTTCTATTAATGCCTTGGGTTCTGTGGTTTGAATATTTTATATTCCCAATTTCCCTCTCCTTCTCAGAACACTTCTACTAAAACACTGCATTGAAAATTCCATTGCTTTATTCTTGTTGTGCTTATATGCTGTTGCCTAGAAACAGTATTACCCAGGTGTGTTAGTAGTTAGGCAACAAGTTAAACTGAAAATATTGTGTGACTTGATACAAGAAATCAGTGGTAGTACATGCTTATTTTAAGAGACTGTCTCTGTATTAATTTATAACGCACCTCTAGTGTATGGAAAATTGTATCACTGGGAACTTGCTATAGCAGCAGATGATTTTTTTTTTTTTGCTTTGATTTGCAAAATATCCTTTAAGCAATAATATAGTTATAATAATATTCAGTACTATCTGACATTAATACCTATGTACTCCAAAGAACTACATATTGTAATGAAAGATAGTTTGTAAGGAAAATACTTTTGAAAGATAAAATAATACAAAAACTCCCATGGAGGTAGTTACTGCCAGTAGCACAATGATTTCACAGCAGCAGAAATCAATCACATGACGTACAGTTATACCTTCCATAGTAAATAATCAAGAATGAAAGGTTTAACAGAAACATTGGTATGGATACGTTTCCATTTTGAGCTGGTCAGGAATCCCTAGAATTTGAATCTTTGATCCATTTAAAAATGTCCAAAAATATGCTTGTCCAGGAATGAAAATTCAGAAGTCAGAAATCTCCATCCAACTCTGCGCTGAAGGCCTCAAGTAAGAAAGTGCAGTAACGTCAACTTGTCTCTCCTGTGCTCTACAAGCTACCTGCTATTTGTTCCACTCCAAGTCCATACTGGGGCCTCACCCCTCATCTTTCAGTTATCGGTTCCTGATGAAGACATACTCTTTCTCTTTGTGACCTACTTGAAGAGTTGCACTAGAGACAAAAGAGCTAACTCTACCTCAGCTGAAGCGTATTCGGGAGATGGCACCCTTGGTGGCAAGTCCCTGGCTGTGGGTTTTCCTTGCATAAGAAAGCTACGAAGTGACCACAATTTTATCAGCTTCAGATTTGAAGACCTACTTCTTTTGGAAGTCATTCCCACAATAAAAGTTCTCCACTCATAAAAAAAAAAGAACCAAACGGTTATTTCCTCCCTTTTATCATGCTAAAATTAAACACATTCTCCTTTCCTTGCTTAGGAGTAGAGAGATGTATTAATAGGGCCACAAAGATAGCAGAGGCAATATGTTGTAAGTAGACTGCGTGATATCATTTGCATGCCAGTATGAACTATCGTGGTGGGATTTAAAAAAAACTTGTGCTAAATGGTCTAGAAAGAAGTATATGGAACAATATACAGCTAACACTTTTAACTTTAGTCTGACTTTCCTGAGTAGTCTGGGCTCCAGGATTTGACCCAGGTGAAGATTCTGAAAACAACTAAAACACAAGAAATCAAAGTTTGAGTCTTTCTGAAAACAGAATGGGCCTGAAAACCTGATGCTGTCAAGAGCAAAATCAGGCCTAATCTATGAGCAGCAGATGATGGAAAGGGCAGAAAGAAATCCACCCTCCTGCACATTTCAGGCCCTTCTCTGTTTTGAAGATGGCTGTGAATCATTCTGTTGAGGCATCAGTGCATGCTCATTAGTTTCCTCTTGTCTTTTCCAGGTGTGTGGAAGGAGGCTGCAGATGCCGTTACAACCTCCCTTAAAAAAGCTTTTGCATCAGTGAGGCCTTACGTACACATTATGTTTAGTCCTTATCCAGGACTAAAACTTGCCTCTGACGTTCAGGGAGGCAAAAGAAGCTATCCTGACTTCTCTTCTTATTGATAGTGGGTTTACTCAAAATGCTCCTCTGTTCTCTGCTAGATCGTGGTGTGTGATTGTGACTTGCGTCTTACTCATCAATGGAAGGGAAATCCTGGACTCACTGAAGTCAGTGGGAGATTTGGCATTGACCATGTGCAGTCTGAATTTTCCAGGCACTTCCTAGAGCTGCTCAAATTCTGTTCTGGTCTGGATTCTCACTGACTTTCATTTATGATACACACATACCCGTCTTAAAGAAGGTTTGGCAAAGCTCCTGGATGAGGTCTCTATTCATTCCCACCCTTTCAGGGCCTTAACCTAGGAGGCAGCCAAGCTGTGGTCATTTTGTTTCTCTTGGGATCAAACTACGTTACTTGGGGTGGGATGTGGTGATCATATTTATGCATTTGTTAACTATATCTGAAGTTAAGTATATCTGAAAACTGTTAAGGCAGAGAACAGTAAGATTTATATGTCTGATATCCTGGCAACATGGTGATGGATGCTGTTTTGGTTTCTGTTTTGGGAGGACTGAGAGAAATTTGCCTTCCCTTCAGCTAAGTGTATAACTTTAGGTTTCAGAATTATGTATTCTATTTATTCTTAAGCTGAAACAATATTCAGTATGCATTTGACAGCTAAGAAATTTCTTTGCTGGCAAAAAAGTACATGCAATTGTTTATTTATTTAGTGGTATTACTGTACCACAGTGTGAAAACAGCTTTTTGTCGTTTGCTTGGAGATTTTTTTCTGAAGCTGAGATAACTATACTGAGTTGTATTGGTCATGCTGGGGCCAAGGGGAGAATTGCCTGTGGATTATAGAGTCTGTAGACTTACTTGTTGGTATTCTCAAGTCCTTGTTGATCCTGTTTATTTTGCTAAATTGATAATGCATGAATCCCAAGTTTCAAGGCTCCTGCCAAAACTGATTTTTTTTTAAAATGTTTTGAGGTATAATTTGGCTCTGGAGTTTTTCCACTTAATCTTCAAAGGATCAAAAACTGGCCCAAACTAGAGAAAGAATTTAGGGAAGAATGCATTGATACTTTTAGTCTTTGGTTATTGTATTTTACTTGTCCATAAAAAGCTAAAGCACTTGCCAAATTTAGGGTAAGAAAGGCATTTCTTAGTATATTAGATTGGCATGAATAATTTTTTCCCCCTTCTTTTATAGTGTAGGCTATCATCCACTCCTTAACACAACAGTTATCTTCACTGAAGAGATTCCTTGTTATTGCAGTGACCTAGAATATTGGTGGAGCCATAAACCTCTCCCATTATTGTCCTGTGAAACATTATAGGATTTTATGGCACTTGGCTTCTGTGGGAAAGGTTTTAGGGTTGCTACAGGGTATTGAGCAGGGGTTTTTTTTGTGTGTGTGTGTGGCTTGTAATGTGTGGGAATGGTTAGATTGTGTATTTTGTTCCCAAGTTTTTCACATCCTGAGAGGACTGACTGATTCTCTGTCCTGTACTGTAACTAGGAAAATGTTTCCTACAAAGAAATCAGCTTAATTTTTTTTTCTTTTTTTTTTTTTTGGTATTCTTATTTGATTTCATCATAACATTATCATTTTTATTTTTGTGGTGGGGATGAGTTAAGAAAGTCATGACTTACCTCTTCTTTCATTATGCCTGTAAAAATATTCTGATTTATCATTCTAGTTTTCTTAAGTAAGTTAGTGAAATACATTTCCCCAGGAAGGTTTAACTGTTCTAAAATGCTTTTATATGATGCTTTGATGAGATGTTCCATCTGATAGAATTTGGGACTTGCACTTCGTGCTGGAAGGGACTTTGGGTGTTCTCTAGTCTGGCCTCCTGCTTAAAGCAGTGTCAATGCTTTAGTGCTGAGACCAGGTTGCTTGAAAACCTCCAACACCGGATTCCATAGTCTCTCTGGACAGTCTGTTCCAACTCCAATTATCATATGATCACGTTTTTTCTTATATCTGGTTGAAACCTGTCCTGTTTCAGTGTATGACCATCATCTCTTGCCCTCGCACCATGTGCCTCTGTGAAAAGCCTATCTTCTCAGTAATCTCCTTGTAAGTACTGTCAGACTGCTGTTAGGTTCCCCCACACCTGTTTCTTCAAGCTAAACAAACCCTGTTCCTTCCGCCTCTCCTCACAAGTGCTCCAGCCTCTGACAATCTCAGCAGTCTTCTGCTGGACTTACTCAAATTTATGAACATTCTTCTTGTACCTGGGCGGGAGAGGCGCCAAACTGGATACAGTATTTCAGATGCAGTCTTTACCAGCGTCAAGTAATGGGGAATAGTTACCCCTGCGGACAGGTAACTGCACCTTGGTCCATACCCTAAAATTTTGAGCCAGAACCACCTGTTTCAGTCAAGTATGTACTGTGTGAAGTCTTAATCCTCTTATCCACTTATCAGTGTATGTTCTTTTGTTCCCTTAGTATGTCTTATAAATGATTCATAGTCAGACACCCAAAATAGCAATACACTTTACATTTTTAAACTCGTCATTGGCATCTGTTCCACTACATTAAAGTTGCCATATGTTTTCTGTTCAGTTAATTAGAATTTGTATTGAAAAACCTAGATCTAGAGTAAGTTATAACGGATTTAGTAAAAGTAGATGTGTGGTAAACTATGTCGTCGTTCCTTAGTTTTCTATTTGAATAACATGGCACTAAAATAATCTGGTCATATCTAGTCAAGTAGCCCTAGATTATGGAATTTGCATTTTGTTTGCTTTTGTTCTGCAAGCAAGTGCATTTCAATTCCTGAGAGACTGAAGCACCTTGTTTCGTAGTGTATTTTCTTCTGTTTCTTTTTTAAAACACACACACATAAAAAAGAAAGAATACATTTGGAGGTTATTAAGGTTGCACAGTTAGTCACTTAAAAATTAGTAGCTGCCCAAATTAGGTTTGAAACTAAGTGAAACGTACACACAGCAAATGGGGAGAAGGTCGGAATGAGGTATAGAGAACATAAAACAACATATAAAAGCCTCTTTTAAATACTGTTCAGAACATCTGGAGAAAAAGCACTAAAACCTGCAGAGTGCCCTGGAGAAAATTAATGCCAAAAGAGGCATGAGGTGTCAGAGAACAAAAAACAAGCCTTGATTTTCGACTGAAGTTAGGTAACTAAACAGACTAAGGCAATTCAATACATGGCTCTGACCAGTGACGGTCTGATGTCATAGGCCCTAACCATATACTTAAAGCTCTTACATGCTACGTGCTTTGCTAGGCTGAGCCTCTGCAGTGAGACATTATGGGATAAGCAAGGAATGTTGTAACCGCATGTTGCAGCCACATGGGTTGATTTTGGGCATTCCTCTGTAAGAGGTTCATCAACAAGGGGACTTCAAACAGAAGCAACAAAATAGCTGACACTGACATGGTTACTTTGGACTTACATAGGTGTAAAGAAGAATAAAATTGGTTTATAATATACTTCTATATTATATGTAGCGTGTATTCAACATATGTAGTATGTATATGAATTATGTCTATGTGCATATATACATGCTTCTATATGCATACTGTGATATATGATGAAGTTCAAGGAAATGAAAAATACAGTGCTTCAAAAAATATGATAATCTTATTAAGTGCACGGGAGCGACAACTGTACAAACACCAGGTGGGATCCTGTTTGGAACAATGCCAAAAAAGTCTTGGCACTGGATCTGGATATGGCCAGGATTTCACACTCCTATTTTCTTCAGTTCTTAAATACGACAGGCCTTCTTGTCCTCCAGCTCAGTATGGAGATACTCATATGCTCTGATTGTATATAGCCTCAGTTTCATAAATGTCTTGGGTATCCCCCAAGATTTCTGTAAAATCTATCTGTATTTTCCCCTCTTCATTTCAAGTAAGAGAATTTGAAAGATAGAAGTATGTTGGACTTTTAGAAGAAAAGGATACATCTAATACCAGAACTCAAAAGATGAAAGATGTCTGTACTCTGTTTTAAAGTGTACAATGCGGTGTTTTTGTTTTTGTTTTGTTTTTCTTTTTTTTTGTGTGTGTATGTGTGTTGACAAAAGTTAAAACTACACAGCTGAGGTTGAAGTTTGGTCTACCTCATATATTCTACAGTATCTGACTGAACTAGTGTTGTATAATCACTACAGGCCGTAGGTTTTCGTAGGTGCTTGACATACAAGTAGTTATATGGGGAAAAGCCTTTCCTACATATGGGAATCTTCAGATTTATCCTCCTTAAATACTCTCACATTTAAAAAGTCAGCGTCATTACTAATCTTTTCAAGTCTTGAATGTTTGTGGTAATAAATGGGAGAATAACAGCGGAGATCTGATCCAGTATGTAAGTAGTCTCCTGCAGAACAGTTATTGAAGTCACTGTGAATTATGTATCCTAGGCATTTGTGTACTGGATCTATAATATGCATGTGAAAAAGAATGGTCTGTGATCTAGAATGAGTTAGAATCGAGAGAGAAGCCTCATAATACCAGCTTGCATTCTGTAGGATGCTTCTATACCATAAAAAGTAACTTTCTTAAATGAGATATTTCCCTTATTACAGCATTATAAACTTTCCAAACTTCTTTTTTAGACTTTTGCCCAGCCAGTTAAGTTTAACTCTGACTTTGGGGTTTTTGAAGTAGTTAATGATGCCCCACAACGCCTGGAAAACCAGCTGAAAAAAATTCTACATGATCAGAAACCTCCAAACCCCATTTATGATGTTATAAGGAAAGCAAAAAATGATGGGCAGCATTCCAAAAAGATCAACGCTTCTCCAGCCTTCAATATTGATCCAAATTACAACACTATGGTAAGCATCTTATAGCCACTGAGTTTATATTTAGATCTTACTGTAGAGATACTGGCAGTAGTTATTGTTGTGTTTGGCTTGGTAGCTTGGGAAAAATGTTAATTTATGTTAGGAAAACATAATGATGGGCCAAATTATGCCCTGCAATGCACATGTGTCTACCAGACAACTGAATGGAATTACACATGTACATCCTGTTGCACAGAATTTTGAAGATTCTGTAGGGCAGGATTCAGTTGTGTGGTCTGAATACTTTTTAATATTAAAAGAAAAAATATTATGACAACAGTTACTTTACTAGTGATCCCTGGAATGTGCAAATTGACTGAAACTAATGCATCTCAGTCTTTCCTTATTAATTAATTTCCTTGTGTGGCTATGAGCTCATCTGTGGTCTGGCAACATATAAGTCTCTCCCCCATCAATTCCCAAAGGATTTACATGGTTAGCATCAATTGAAACGGCCAGAAAAAATAACCTTTGGCAACAAGAAAGGTAAACTAATGGAAAAATAGGTTGGATTTTAGAAAAAATTGTTTCAGACTTGTTCAGACACTATCAATTTTGGTATTCTTAACTGTTTACTTTCAAGACTTTCTTCAGCACCAGGCCAGGCATGTTAAAATCAAGAATTGAAGCACCATATGCATCTGAGAGAATGCAAGACAGTATAATTAGCTGTGGGAGATTATCTTTAAGCAATAGCTTTGGAGCAGAAAAAAATATATTTCACTGGGATACTTGGTTTATTCCTTTCTTGCTTACTTGGTGTGACTGATGTGACTTCAGTTCATTTCATTCAAGGCCAGTTTAAGGTCTTGCTACATTTTTAGAGGCGGCTGCTCTAAATTATGTCATAGTTGGAAAGCTGAGAAAAAATCAGGGAGTTAAAACAGACTGCTGCTTTGCTCAGTATAAGCTTAATGATTTTCAGAAAAGAAAACAGTGTTGAGAGAGGTCAAAAGGCAATGATGTTTAGCAAAATGATAGTAATGTGAGATTGCAACCATCTGAAATATAAACTGGACAAATGCTATGACAGGACAAGGCTCACAGACATCCCTACCATGTTAAGTGATTATTTTCATGAATATTTTGCTTGGGAGCACAAAAGCAGAAGAACTATTCTTGATTTCGTATTTGGACTCAGGATTCAACTGGGGAAATGTATTGTGCTTGTGCAAGAGTGGCTAACATTGCTCTCTGGGATAAACTCACATTATTGCAACTGTGGATGGCCTTTTTTGACAAATTCAAAGCCATCACCTTGTCTTCACTATTACTTACATCTCTCATGGATTGAAGCAACAGGGCTCTTATATTATTTAAGGATATCTTTCCTTCTCTGTGGAATTTTCCAAAGATGGGAAGCATTATGGCCTTTTGAGGAACAATATGCCTCAGTGCATTTTCTTCACCTTTTTAATGTTTTTTCTGCTTATTTTTCTCTCCCACATTACTGTGGGTTAACACCAGTAGGCTGCTAAGACCCACAAAGCCACTTGCTCACTTTCCCCTAGCAGAATGGGAAAGAGAATTGGAAAGGTAAAAGAGAGAAAACTCATGGGTCAATGAAGGCATTTTAATAGGTAAAGCAAAAGCTGCATGTGCAAGGAAAGCAAAATGAGTAATTCATTCCCCCATCAGCAGGCAGATGTTCAGCCATTTCCAGGAATGCCGGGCTCATCACGTGTAACAGTTACTTGGGAAGACAAATGCCATCACTTTGAACGTCACCCCATCCTTCTTTTCCCCAGCTTTTATTGCTGAGCACAAAGTCATATGGTGTGGAATATCCCTTTGGTCCGCTGGGGTCAGCTGTCCTGGCTGTGTCCCCTCCCAGCTTCTTGTGCACCCCCAGCCTCCTCCCTGGCAAGATGTGAAAAGAAAAGGCCTTGGTGCTGAGTAAACCCTGTCCAGCAATAGCTAAAACAGTATGTTATCAACACTATTTTGGTCACAGATCCAAAACATAGCACCATATGAGCTAATGCGAAGAAAATTAACTATCCCAGGCAAAACCAGTACAACAGGTAATTTAGACCCTCATCCACTTCAACTTGGTATCTCAAGGCTGAGCTAGAACTAAGCAACCTGCAAAATAGCATGCCAAAAGTCAGTACTGCAACTACACAAGGTGAAAGATGTCAGCTTCATTCATTGTACTGCACTGTGACTGAACCAGAAGTTATCCCAGACCAACTGCATCAAGTAGTTCATTTCAAATCAAATAGAATTTGATCTTTCAGTGCTGCCTCCTTTGCTTTGACTGCTTATATCTTCGCTTGTCTTACACTGACTGAAGAGATTGACAGTTGAGCAGCCATCACTGACACATTACTGAAGAAAATGAGCTGTGACTGGAAAATCTTAGTACGCCTTTCAGGCTACAGCCTGAATTCAAAGGCACCTAGCCTGAGAAATACATTGGTGGTATTTTTCTCTCTATTTTATTTCCCTCTCACACTGCCACAAATTTACAAATAAGCAAAAAATCTCTCTGCATGTGTGCATGCACACTTGCAAATTGTTGATATGGAGGTACATATCTTCTTATCAATAGTCAAAATCAATGTGGTGTGAAATATATTAAGAAAAAAACTGCAGAGTTGGGTAGACCCAGTCACCACTATGGAAGGAAACTGGCTGGCATCCCACATACCTTACTTCAGAGAAACCCCAGTTCAGCAAAGCACTTAAGTATGTGTTTAACTTTAATCAAGTGAAGTTAAACACATGCTTAAACTTAAACACGTGCTAAAAGCTTTACTGGATTGGGTCCCAACATGGCCTAAGGCTGACTGGGTAAGGAAGCTAACCAAGGTAACAAAACCCACCAGATTAAATGTCGCATCTGTCTTTGGGGAAGGGGAAAGTGTAGAGATTCTTTCCTTCTGATAGTATATATAATTTTGTGTACCAGCCATGTACAGACGTGAACATGTTATGAATCGTTCAGATAAAAAAACTGGACTGTGAGTCAGTAAATACATAAATATTAAATGAAGACTGGCCAAAATAAAGAGACAATCTTCTATATTTCCAAAAGTCTTGTTAGTTACCAAAAGGAGGTACACATGGTGTGGTTGGGAGTAATTAGTCTCCATCTCTGCAAATTACATTGTGTGAGCCACTGCCAACATAAGCTTTCCATATTTTGAAGTATTTTTTTCTTACTAAAGGAAACCACCCACTTTCTGAGTAATTTAGATTTTTTTTTAATCCCCTACAGATATGTATGAAGGAGAAATAAACCTGGTCCCTAATGAAACGTTAGTTCATGGAAAGAAAATTTAAAATGTAATCTACACAAAGTGATTATTTGATATAGCAAGTAGCAAAAAAAATTGATACTTCCATCCTTGCCCAAAAATCACCTGTTTCTGTGGACAAGAGGAGTTATTGCATTTTTCCTAATCATCAGTTTCACCTTCACTAAAAAGTAAAATGCACCTCAGATAAATAAAACCAGACATCCCCTAAAAGTGTAAGAAGCACACTCTCTGTAAAAAAAAAAAAAAAAAAAAGTAAAAAAGTGCGTCGTGTCTCTTCTAAGGGAAATAGTTATGGTTCGTGGAGGCCCGCACGCAGAGAACTTGCTGTCTGTGAAAGACCCTTAGGCAAGTTTTTTAGTTAGCTGTTTCTGTGTAGCTCATTGCTTAACACCTCCTTTTCTCCCTCCAAATTACTTTTTGGCGGCACCTAGCTTTGTGCTTTGACTAGGCACTGAGATTTAGACCACCTGAGCAGAAATCTATTATGGGTCTGATTCTATTCACACTTAGGCTTCCATTAAAAGTGTTACTGTGTGCAACGCAGTTATGCAATGCTCCAACTTAAAAGTGGCAGAGGTGATAAGAGATTGGCTATAAATGTTTGGTTTTGTTATTTAATATCCAGAGTTCTACCTTTTGGGGATTAGAATTTAAGATAAAACTTCCTTATTCCTCAAATTATTGGGGAAAAATGTAATAATGGCTGTTTATAAAAGGTGATAGTCAGAAAAATTAGCAGTTTCCTACTACAGAGAATTTATGAGCATCTAATTTGCATTGGAATTATACAGTAAAAACCTGATTCCTACACATTATTTTTGAAGAAAAACCACCAGTGATTTGTTAAAAAATTTGTACTCTCATAGGTGAAATCAGATTTAGACCTTATTACATGTTAATGGTGAAGCAAAGAAACTCAATCATCCCGGCATGATTAAGGCTAAACTGGTTAACAACGGTGATGTCCATTGTATATTAGTTTTCCTAAGACAATGCTTCTGTAGAAGGAGGATGGAGAGAATCAGTTACATAGCAAGCAGAACAATAAAGTCAAGGATATTACATATCTTTGGCATTTCTTTTTTAATAGTGTCTTGATCGAGAACAAGCAATTCAGTGGATTAAGAAAGAAAGACTTCCAGCATTTCTAGAAAGCGACTGCTACTTTGAGTACAGGTATTGCAGTCTTTTATGCTGTCTCTCAGTTTTAAATGTGTACGGCTATCTTTTCTCTTTAACTAATCTTGACAGTACCCTTAATATGTTTTCTCCCACCTCTTGTCCTTTTTAATTTTAGCATTTTAGTGACCTGGGTAAATTAAAATTAGTGACTTTTTTCACTTGTCTTTCTGTAACTTTCCTTGACCACAATTACATACTGTACTACACCACTACAGAGAGAATAGGAGTGGTGTTTACCGATTTCTGAATCTCTCTTCCACAGAGATATCATGGTAGCAATACATGTCTCTCTAATCAATATATAAGCCATATGAGTGAAAAAGATGAATCCGTGAAATCTATTTAGAAAAGACAGGCAGTCCTTTTTATTTCAATTATTTGTTTTGTATCTTTGGGCCTACTGTCAGACTTCCTTTTGCAAGGTTCTCTGTGGGATGCCGTGGTGTAGTTGGATTATTTCCAGTTATACACTTGCTATATCTTTCCAGATGTCCTTTCAGCGTCCTTTTTGATGTTGAGGAGATTTGGTCTGCTTTTTGGAGGGGTCTGCCTTGACATCCCTTAAGGTTGTGTCTAGATGATCATAATTGTGGTGTGTCTTAAGGATCCGAAAAGGAGAAGCAGCCTGGCAGTATGGCTCATAAAACTCATGTCTGTTAATTGTCATGACAGAATAGTTACTGGAGTACTGACTTCTACATGAAAAGATTCAAAGTGTTTTAACTTTCAATGTCCTGAAGACTACACTTAAATTCAAGTGGGAAACTGCAAAGAATAAAACCATTAAAGAGTGCTTCATTTTACCTTTAGTAGAAGCCTGCTTTATGATACAGGTATCTGGGCACTGTGAAACAGTAAAAATTATACCGAAGTACAATATAACATATAATACTACACCAAAGTATTTTTCTGATGAAGCAGAGTTACATAAAAGAATTATATAAAACTGACTTAGAATCATAGAATATCCCGAGTTGGAAGGGACCCACACAGATCATAGAATCCATCTCCTGGCTCCACACAGGACTGCCCAAAATCAGACCATATTTCTGGAACCATTGTCCAAATGCTTCTTGAACTCCGGCAGGCTTGGTGCCATGACCACTTCCTTGGGCAGCCTGTTCCAGTGCCCGACCACCCTCTCAATGAAGAACCTTTTCCTGACATCCTGCTTGACCCTCCCCTGATGCAGCTCCATGCCGTTCCCTCGGGTCCTGTCACTGTCACCAGAGAGAAGAGATCAGCGCCTGCCCCTCTGCTCCCCTCATGAGGAAGCTGTAGGCTGCCATGAGTTCTCCCCTCAGTCTCCTCTTCTCTGGGCTGGACAATCCAAGGGACCTCAGCCACTCCTCGTACATCTTCCCCCTAGACCTCTCCAGCCTCTTCTCCCCCAGTCTGTATATATGTGCCCAATTTCTGTAGACGACAGAAATTTAAATTGCTTTCCTGAATCAGGATCAAGATAATCTGAGGTGATAAAAGGGAAGCTTGTGTTTAAAGATGAAGATAAGATGAAGGTATGCATTAGGCTTATGTGGCAAGGTTTTGGTAGCAGGGGAGCTGCAGGGGTAGCCTGTGTGAGAAGAGCCCAGGAGCTGCCCTATGAGAGCCAGCTCCAACCATCTCCAAAAGGGACCTCCTGCTGGCCTAAGCTGAGCCAATGAACTACGCTGGTTGCGCTTCTGTGAGAGCAGATTTAAGAATGGAAAAAGCTGCTGCAACACAGCAGCTGGGAGAGAGTGGTGAGAAAATATGAGAGAAAGAACCCTGCAGACACCAAGGTCAGTGAAGAAGGAGGGCAGGAGGTGCTCCAGGTGCTGGAGCAGAAGTTCCCCTGCAGCCCATGGAGAGGACCATGGTGGAGCAGGCTGTCCCCCTGCAGCCCATGGGGTACCCCATGGAGCAGATCTCCACGCTGCAGCCCGTGGAGGAGCCCACAGTGGAGCAGGTGGATGTGGCCTGAAGGAGGCTGCAGCCCATGGAGAGCCCCCACAGGAGCAGACTCCAGGCTGGAGCTGCAGCCCATGTAGAGGAGCCCTCGGTGGAGCAGGAGGTCTGGTGGGAGCTGCTGCCCGTGGGGGACCCGTGCTTGAGCAATCCATTCCTGAAGGATGGACCCCGTGGTATGGACCCATATTGGAGCAGCTTTTGAAGAGCTGCAGCGTGTGGGAAGCCCATGCAGGATCTGTTCAGAAAGGACAGCATCCCATGGGAAGGACCCCACGCTGGAGCAGGGGAAGAAAGTGACCATGAAGGAACAGCAGAGACGAAGCGATATGGACTGACTGCAGCCTCCGTTCTCTGATCCCCTGGGCCGCTTGGGGGAGGAGGTAAAAGAAGGCGAATGGGGGAGAAGGTGATTTTGATTTGCTTTTAGTTCTCACTGCTCTAGTCTGTTATCAATATGTAGTAAATTACATTAATCTCCCTATGCTGAGTCTGTTTGCCCATGACGGTAATTGGTGAGTGATCTCCCTGTCCTTATCTCAACCCATGAGCCTTTTTTCATTCTATTTTCTCTCCGTTCTTTTGAGGAAGGGGAGTGAGAGAGCAGCATGGTGGAGCTTATCTGCCCATCAATGTGAAACCATCACAAGGCATCCCAACCCTAGAATGAAATCCTTTTGTCCTCAAGTAGTGGGGACAAACAAAAATGGGCATTCAGCTGATGGTCGTAGGCTAAAGCATAGGCTTCTTCCCTTCACAGGCACCTTGGTTGGTTTTGTACTGCTATCTAACTTAAGCAAGTAAGCTCTGCCACAGTTCTTGAGCCCAAAGCATCCTCATTGGCCATGTGGTTCTAAGACTGCCTTTATCTGGACATTGCAATGTTCACACAAGGTAGCACTGGAGCATTTCCGTACTGTGACGTCCTCATATAGCAGCCAACTGAACATGATAGCACCTGCTGTCTTGTTATCATCTGAAAGCTCAATTAGTGTGAGCACTGCTGTGGCATTGCTGCTGGCAGATTGCTTCTGTCAGGAACAGGAAATGTAATGTCTGGTACTGATACTGGGCTTCTGCAATCTGGGAAAGTAGTTCCATTTTAGCAAACAATATGTTCAAGTGTTTCTTGGCAGGGTTTGGAACTGTATGGATATATACAAGATCATCCTGACAGAAATCAATTTTGCTGGTAAAGATTTATAATGTAAAGCAGGCCACCATCTGTAAAGCTGGTGGACTATGGAATGGCTAGTGTTTACATATGTGACTGCTAGCGAGTGGTGCAACAATAATGTAGAACATGAAGTTCCCTGTGGCAATTTATTTTTAGACTGATCAAGTTTTTTATTGCCTATTCTAGGGAAAAATCAATTGTTTCTCTGACTAAAAGCTAAGATTAACTATTTTCTTGTCTGAACATTTAATTTCAGGCTAGCTAAATTGATATCACAGGTAGAATGGAGCCAGACTGGCATTAATTTCATTATAGATAGTAACTACTATCCCTGGATAAGGAAGAAAGACCCAAGTCCTCCCTCCCCTGAGGAGGATGACACTTCGTTCACTATGAAGAAGTTCTATGTATCGCTTGGCCAGGTAAAATAAATGTTTAGTGGGTGTAACATTGAACTAGATTGAACGCATTGGGTTAAATTATTGTAACTGAGGTCCCAACCTAATTGAACAACTGATTCTCTGAATAACCCCTCTTTTTAAAGCTCTTTGTAATACAGAAGAATGTTGATGGGTCATAACACAGCTTAAACAGAAGCACTGCTGTGTTACAAGTATGCTCAGCTACTGTCATACAGCTCTTTTCACTGGGAACTGTTGTTATAGAAATGTATACAAATAGACTGCACAAAATGACTGCAGACTGTAGGCTCTCTGCTCTCAGAAACACTGCAATAAATAAAGCTGGATTATTCTATGACATATCTTTTCATAGGCTACAGTTTCTCAGACAAAGGATTGGTTTACATTAGCAAAAGGAAGTGAATCCATGAAAACCACAGATTCATTTATGCGTCCTGTAGCTTCTAGTCAAATTCAAGATATTCAGCATTTGCCTGGGCTACATGAAAGAGATGACTCATTAAGTGAAAAAGCTAGCCTCCTAGGTAAGTAACAGGGGCTCAGCCATACTATTTATAACACAAGTTCCACTAGGTGGAAATAGAAGGCATGCTAAGGAATTAATTGCTGCTAACTCCAGTTACTACTTTCTAAGTATTGTGGGGAAAAAAATGAGTTTGTTTCTTTCCATAGCCACAACATTAAATGAAAATTTGAGCTAGTAGCCAAGTAATTCTGTGACAGTAGAAGCCTCTTTTCATACACATTTGTGTCTCATGGATGTCTTTAGGTTTCAGCTGAGGGGTTTTTGTTTGTTTGTTTGTTTTGAGATGATTTGAAAGACTTTCTTGTCTAGATTCTTTGGGTATTTGATAATATATGATTTGTGCTGCAGCCATCTTAGGGTATTTACGTTGGGCACTTAAAGGCCTTCTGGCTGCCAGATTGTAATTGTTTGTGACATTCATGTCTATCTGTAAAATTTAACTGAAACTGTTAAGCAGGTTCGAAGGTACTGGGAGAGAACACACAGGCGCACATGTGAACATACGTGATTGCATAGCCTTGCTTCTGTTCTGTAGGCAATACCAAGATGAACAGAGATGTTAGGAGTTCTCTTGCTCCCCATTCTTAGAGAAAAAAACAGCCATTCCACCTTGAGACTTGTAATGCTGGGACCTTGGAGTCCAAAGGCTGAATGGAAAATTGAAAGACATGGTAATTCCAGAAGTCTGTCTTCTTCCCCAAGCACATGAGGATTACCTCAGAAAACATATTGCTGATTCATGGATTATTAATGAAGTTATTCAAGTTGCACTTGTTTGCAGCTCATGACTGTACCAGTAATTTCTGCAGTGCTTTGAGCAGAGAGGTCACAAGTACATCATTCTTGCAGAGTGCCATAAAGTGGCGTAGCTCTGCATTGCAGTGGACTCAGCATAGACCTATGGAAAACTTCTCTGTCCTTTTCTTCTGCCATCCTGTAGTCAACAGCATTTTGCCTCAATGAATATTTTTTATCTTCTCACTGAAATCTGTGTTTTATAACAAAGACCTTCATTTTATGTGTGCTTACTGCTCTTCTTTCTACTTCTTTCATGGTAAATCTAACATTCTTCCAGTCAGAAAACTATTTTTAGGCACAATAATCACCTAGAGTAGGGATCAAGAACTGGAAATAATAAAAGGGCATCAGCTAAGTTTCTCAGAGCTAGCCTACAATTAGAAAGAGTTCAATAGCTGAAGGTCTTTGCTTTGACAATCCAGTTTGAATTCCTTGCTCTCTGCTTCAGTTGGATCAGGGTGATGAACAGATATCTTGAGCAAAACCCTTAGCCACTTGGTTTTTGATTTCTCAAAAGCTGTGTATCTTTCTCCCTGATTCCCCTAGGTCCTGTGAAATCATTCTTCCTGTCTCAGTTTTACAGAACTGTGTTGAGAAGCTATTCTTTGTGAAATGATAGTATTAGAAATAGTTTAGAAATAAGAAAAGATATTTTGAATCACACTGATTTTTATATTAGTGTCAACATATTGTGTCATATGTACTTACACATGAAATTATGTAAGTGCAAAGCAGGGAATTTCTATGCCATGATCCTAATCCAAGGTTCTGTCTATGACAGTGGCCTGCACTGGTTATACTTGGCTTCTTCAGAGGGTGACACAAGGAATGTCTAACTGCCATTGCCATTTATTGAGTAGCTTACCATAGAGAGTTACATAGGCTGATAATATTGCAAATGTAAACTTAGTGGATCAGAAGGCTTTAGCCCTTTTCTCTCACAGTCTGACGTAGTGCATGCGCTCAGAGGTTGTAGCATCCTCCTCATTGACAGTGTGACTGAATCTGCCTGTGTGCTTGCCTTAGTGATACAATAGAATATGAATGACTAAATCTTCGCTTTAGGGAAATGCAGAAGATGAAACTCATACTGTAGTTTAGACACTGGATTGATATGAAAATATTGTAAAGCCACAGTTGAATTACGACTTTGTGTTTTTTCACTATGACTTAGATACTGTTGATGTTCAAAATATCTGTAGTTATTCTTTTCAGTTTTACAGGCCTGACCTGTACAATGATAGCATTATGCTAGCTAAACAGTATGTATATTCAGGGTCATCTCCAGTCACATGCTCCAGAAGTACTTGATTTGTTGAAAATCTGTCAGAAGTAGAAAAGGTACTTGAGCAAATTAAAGCATTAAGTTTCTTTCTCAGCAGACTAGGATGGCAGGGCATGCTTAATAGCATGGGCACAAAAAGGAGTGGGGTAGTGTAGACCAAAACAACAACAACAACAAAACACACACAAAAAAAACCAGGGCTGGTCACTGTTATGAACTTGTTAGTTATGAAACATCTCTAAATAGAAAGGAGCCATTTCTGGGTGGCAGACTGGGCTGCAGGGTTGTGAAATGCTTCCAGAGTCCCTGACATAATAATTTGTTTTGTCATCCTCCTGTGTATATCAAGACTTTACCAAGCTGACAGAGGCCCATTCAATGTTTTAGACACTTTGCAATAATCAGTGTAAGCATACAAAGAGTTATCAATTACTAGCTTCCTCATGCCTAAACAGAAAACAATCCTGCTACAAACTGACTTTGATCAAACCATGAGCAAATGGTCAGGGAAGAATCCAGGCCTTGCACCACAACAAGGTGGTTTAACAAATGCTGAGGATCTGGGATATTCAGCTGAGTAAACAAGACAGTTGGCTACAGATGGAGTTGTTCCTGAACTTTGCTGTTCTTCTGGAATTCAATAGGGAATGAGTTTCTGAGTCATGGGGCTGAGTTTCTAGCCAGATAGCAACAGCAGAAGCACCTCTGCTGTTACCTGCACTGCAGCACGACACAATCTCATTGTTCTGCAGCAGCACAATATAAATATGTTGCATCGGAAATGCTGATGTACAAGAGTACAGTCCTGAACCAAAAAGGTGTTCAATGATGTTTTCTGATTTAATGCAGAAGCAGGTTCCCTGTATAAGGAATATCACCAATGGAGTTTCCTTTCCCCTTCAAGGAGCGCATCAGCATAAGCTAGTGTTATTAGGGAGAGATCCAGAGAGGCTGGGGAGGGTTATTCTATGGCCATTGCTGAAACTCCTTCCCACACTCAGCTAAGAGTTTATCTAGACCAGAAAGTGGAAAGTGCAGCAAAAGAAGAAAGTGGACAGAAAAATGCAACTTTTCAGATGCTGGAAGAATCCATACCATCTTTTGCTCAATTTGTAATGAAGGAATCCATTTCAGAACTGACTCACCAGCTAGCTGCTGAGATTGAGAGTGATGTGGATTTCCGTAAACAGCCTGAAGTATTTATACATGAGTTAGAAAATAATGAATTTGCCTGTGGTACTGCAGAACCACTCTTTCCCCAATGTTCTTCTCCTTTTACTGTCCTGGACTCCACAGGAGATGTAAGCGAACGAGATGCTGAAGAAGTGAGCTTAAGATCAAGTTCTGAAAGTGATGGGGCAGACAGTAGGGCTGCCTGGTGTATTAGCCACAGAACTTATGACACTGGCAACAGACACGAGTTTGAAAGATTCAAGAAGTTCATTAAAGGAACACTCGGTGAGAGATATTGGTGGCTCTGGATGGATATTGAAAGACTAAAGGTTCTTCAGGACATTACAAGGCAGCAAAGGTATTTCCCATTATTTAACACTTATTCCCATTATTTTTTGTACTTGTAACACAGATCAATGGAGGTTTTGAGATTTCAGAATAAATAATGGCAATGTTTGAATAGAACAGACACAATTAATTGTGAGTATCCTGACAGGTAAGTCAGGTAAGACAGGTGACTCTGCTAAAGCTGATAAAGCAAAGTTTACGTGTATTCAGAATCACCTTAGTATTAAGGCTTTGTTAGAAAGAAATTTGGGAAACAGAAAGCAATAGACAGAAAAAAAGAAGTTAAAATCACAAGTAGGGCGTTCTGCATGACAAACTGCTTTAGTGAGAGGCTCTACTAGATTCAGATTGTCTATCCTAAGGCACTGTACATTTTTTCTTATACACAACCTGTCTCTGATTTGCAGAAAAATAGTTTTGGCTTCTGCCTTTTGCAATTAGAGATGTTGCATGACAGCAGTTTAACCAGTAGAATGAGCTGTACTTGGTTCTGTATAGCATCTGATACATGCTTATGTGACTATTTTTGTTGACTCAAGGCAACTTGATAAGATGAAAAAACTGTACCTACTGAGCAGCGGTGACTATTTCCTCAATTCTGAAGTGTTACTCAGACTTGATCTATTACGTGGAGATCAGTGGAATATAAGGCATTTAACACGGATTCAGCCTGAAGTAGTGAAACCTCTTCTTCTTTACTGGTATGAAAAAATGAGCATGAACTAGGATTCTACTTTTTAACAAATTTCCCTTTCCTTTGATAAGCCTGCTAGGTTTATTTCATCTCACTTATCCTGTTGCAATTATGGGAAGTAATGTCACATAAATACTAGCAGATGTTGCCTCTCAGTTTTTAGTTGAGACTAAACTATACTGCAATCTGCTGAGAAGACAGGTAGATCTACCTTACTGAACCTTTGTTATTTTACTGCCAGAGCATCTGAGCTACCTTGTGTATAGCTAACTTGGATACCATTCTAATAAACTCTAGGCTGCAGGGTAGAAAAATCCCTCCAGACATAGAAGGTTAATTCTGTCTTAACCTATTCTCCATACTGCCCTTCTCAAGTTTCTGAGGATGCTCTGTGTATACATCTATGTGGAATTTGACCTTGAGACTTTACTGTTCAATGTCTGTTATACAAAATGCCTTTATATATTGACAGCTCAAACAAGGATAAAAATTCTAGCCTGTTTCCAAAACATTAACTAAAGTTTTGAAGGTCTTCTCTCCTCCCCAAGGGGTATCAACAAATTGAAATCAGAAACAAATACCTGCAGTTGTGTACTTTGCTGTGGAGCCTCATGAGAGTTGTGGTCTATGTCCTGTGACCTAAAATTCTTTCCTATTGTTTGGTGTAGGATGAATGTTGTGTATCCTACCGCAGACTCATACAAAGGCAACTATGTAATGGTGCAGTATTTGCAACCCAAGTTTATCTACATGTAGCTTGTTTTTAGATTTGGAAACTGATTTTTAGCTGTTATTGTTAACATCAACTCTGTTAACTGATTTTTAATTCTAGGTGCTTATAGCACCATATCTTGATACAGTAAACACCATCGTGAAAAAGAATAAAAAAAAATAATCCAAATAGCCCAGTATTTCAGTATTTCATGTTTTGGAAAAATTCTATTTATTAGCTTTTTTTTTTTTTCCTTAGGGGTCCCAGATTCTGTGTCACTCATTCAACAGCAATAGAAGCTGCCAGTGCAAAACTAAAGTTCTGGCACACATGCCAGGAGAGACCAAGGGTGGACATTGATCCTTTTCCACAAATGGTATCATTGCTACCATTGACACCTAAGTCTTGTATGCCCAGGATACCGCCTTCCCTTTCTCAGGTAGGTAGTATCATGACATTGAGACTAAAGCCTTGTCCCATCAAAATAATAAAAAACTCCTTGAATTCAACACAACAAAAATATAATACTTGCTTGTTAGGAAGCCAATATTTAGCAAGCTTGCCTCTTGCAGATGGTTATATTAAAAAAAGTAGTATCGTTTTTCCTATATTTTATGCAACAGGTCACTGTAAATTGAACCAAATTATTTTCTCAGTTATATCCTGGCTATTTCATCAGTCTTTTGGAAACACATTTTAGCTTGACATTCTCAGAACTGCAATATTAAAGGTCTAGCAGCACAGATTCTGCCCTTCAACCAGCCTTATCTTAATCCAGAGTAATTCATACAACTTCACTGCAGTTACATTGAATCTACCTTCATGTCTGTAAGAAAGGCAGAGTTTTGCCCAGTTTATATCACCACAGTCTTTCAATCAACTAGCTACACGCGATTTTTGTTTTCTACAGAGGGCCATGAGCCACAGGACACAGACCTGTCCTTTTCACGGCGTGTAGCTTGCAGGTGGCCAGTTCAGTTTTGGCTCTGCTCTTCCTTGAAAGCTTCAATTTGAGAAGTGATTGCAATGAAAGCTGCAGGTTTTCAGCAATGCTGTGTTAAGCCTCAGGACAGAAGGTACTCGGAGAATGTGAGTCTAGACTGTGGTTGCATTATCAAGAACTGGATAGTCTATGCCACAGATCTGTTCACACACACCTCTGTTACTTTGAAGTGGACACTTTCAGACTACAATCGTAATGTGTGTTTTCAAAAAGCTAATTCATGGAGATAATGAAGGAAAAACAGTGGGACGGATTTCCTCTTCAGAAGCAGCTGGGTTCAGGACTGAGATTCCTGTTGAGCACAGCAAGAATGGGCCAGAAGCAGCTGGGTTCAGGACGAAGATTCCTGTTGAGCACAGTAAGAATGGGCCAGAAGCAGCTGCTTCTTACAGAGACCAGTTCTGGCTTCACAAGGTGTGCTGATGACCCAGGACAAGCTGTAGGTCGTGGAGACAGGATCCTAACTCCGCAGGTTTTCCAGCCCCTGCTGAGTTCAGCGCTTGAAGAAAGCTATGAACTGGCACCCATGACTCTTACACAAGCAGCTGACGAACCATTTCTTGCTGCTTTTTTTGCTGCAAGAAATCTGGACTTCTGAATCTTCCGTCTCTACTGTGATTGCAAGAGCTTAGGAAGAGCAGTAACTCAGGCCAAATTTCTGAGAGCACTCTGAGTGCAACTGGCGTCTCCAAAAAGTCATATCATCATTTTGTTAAGAATAAGTTAGTGACTGTGGCAGAATGCACCCTTTCTGTCTTAGTCTGAGTGATTGTATCTGTCTTACAGCCATGGATTACAGAAAGGTACTCAAAGTAATTTTAGTAAAGTTTCACAAAAGACGCTCTTCACCTGACATCCTCTGCAATTCTATGCAAAGTGCGTGTAACATATTTCTACCTGTTAAAAATGCAATTTCTAAGCTATAGTGGTTATTAAAGTGTGCTGAAAAATCATGGAAGATATTCAGAGAAGTTTTTTGCAATTTCCAGTTTTACATATCATGATTGATAAGGAACAATGGTCCTGAAAACCCTTTAATGTTTTTGAGTAGTTAATGAGAAAATGTTAAAAAAATGCAAAGGTGGGAAAATAACCTGAATTGCCTTATTCTTCTGCTATGTCTTTTAGACAGGTAGAACTAGCACACCAACAACTTCATTGAAACTAGCCACACCAAATTTCTCTTTGAAGAGTTCATCAAGGTTATCACCTACCCTGTCATCACGTCAGAGCCCCCGAAGGGATGACTTTTCTAGTAGCAGAAAGTGGTAAGCACAAAAGTCCTTGTCCATCTTTCTGCATAGCAATATACCTCAAATATTTATGAAATGCTTTTAGGTCTTACTGTTTTCAGGAATACTTCTCTTTAATACAATATTCTACTTAGTGAAGCATAGTTACGGTATGGATTGCTTGCATGGAGAATTTCTTCCTGGCTGATTAGTTATTCATTTGTTTGTGCCACAACACAAAATGGTTTATTTCTCCAAATACAAGTTTTTTACCCTCTCTTGTATAACAGTTGATATTCTCTACATATATTTACATTCTTTTAACCCACCTCAAGCACTTGCCCTCGAAGATATGCTGTCAATGATTTCCACAGAGTCACATGAAAAGAGTATTCCTCTACATTTTTTATATTCATTACAATATAAGATTGAACTCCATTTACTTTTTCTCTGCTATTTGCTATGCTGTTCTACCCGTCTGATGTCCTTTCTTAGTTGTTTATTTCATAGACAGTCCTAGTTTTTTCTCAAATTGGTGTTGAAAATTTTGTTTTTGGATTCAGGCCAAAGTCAGTGAGCAGAGACATGATCTGTTGCATAGCTTTGGATGACATTACGGAAACAAAATACCAGGCTCGTAGAAAGTACACCTATGCTGAGTTGCTCCCAGTAAGTAGTACCTGAACATTTTAGTTGTCTTGAATTGTGGGTTAAAATATTTTGTACTGTAGTATTAAAGGAGGAGTAGGCAAAGATGGGGGGAAATTGGTCTGATTATGTGGGTGTCAATGCCTTATGCAGAGGTATAATTAGAATGTCAGCATTTTGTGTGTGCTATCTGTCACATATTTGATAGGAAATCTTGGCACATACAGAGGCTTATTTTCACTAGAAAGTGTTGATCTTCTCCATGGTGACCATGTGTTCAGTAGGCTATTATGGAAAACTCACTGGATAAATGCTTCAGTGCAATCATTACCTAGGAAAGTGTACCAGACTCACAGTGTAAATAAGAACTGAATCTGCCCTGGGAAGTCATTAAAATACTAAAATTCATAAGAGGAAAATATTTCAGTTGTAAAATTCATCTTTATTGCTTGTGTACTTTATTCTTTTGTTTGATGAATTATTGCCTGCTAAGCAAGCCCTCAATCCAGAAGCCTCAGGAGGGACAGGCTGCACAGAAGATCCTTTTCTTAATAATTATTAAAATGCAGACAAATTGAGCAATTTGAGATGTCCAGATTTGGCAATTTAAAACATATCCAAAACTTTAATGTTTGTGGAATGTTCTCAAAACAACTTGCTCTTTCATGGAGGTGTATCAATACCCATAGCCTCACAACTAAAAAAAGTGTATTATGAAATCTGGGCCTGTTTACACATGCATGGAATTTGTCGATCAGTAGAGTACATGACTATTTGTTTTTCACACCAAAATCATACTTTGTTTATTGCTTCACTGCAATCTTTTTATTTCTCTGTTAATTTTGACAGAAGATAAGTCTCGTCTTCACAATTAGGGACATTTACAGTTAGAAACCTATATTCAAGAAATGTTCACACCAAGAACTATTAGTTTTTATAAACCTTCATCATGCTGAGGGAAGGAAAATACTATCCATTTACGTTTACAGGGCTAGATTGGAACTACAATCAGGACCCCACAATTTGCTATCACAAATACGAAGCAAAGGGGAATGCAGGGATCCACAATTTAATTTCAAACTGGGAAGTGGGATCTTCCTACTCTGCTTCAGAAGCCTTGCTTCCTCCTGCCCTTCTCCATCCCTGTTACTGCTTGGAAAGAAGCTGGTTGTCAGCCACCACACTCATCTATTTCCACCTTTTCTGTCAGAGGTGACAGGCCAGCCAAAGTTTCTCTTTCATGATCATCAGAAGCTAATGTACTAGTTTGTAACCTCCTCTAGCTTCTTTGTGAGTATTGGCAAAATGGATGTATTCTTCCTCAAATGTTCTAGGAGTTAGCTGCAGTAAAGGGCATGGATTTCCTGACCCCTAAAATGTTCATGATTTCGTTGCTGATGTCAGTGGCATAATTCCAAGAGACATATCTTTTATTCCATGATAGTTAACCACCATGAGGCTTGACCAAAAATATCACTTGTTAACTTCTGTTAGTACAAAACACAGTAGCCTGAGCTGAGACAGCTTTTGACAGTTAAGTGATATGGTTTAGTATCACTGGAATTCCCTGGATTCAGTGCTAAAGGGTTAATGACAGAATTAAGACTAAGTTTCTTTTCCTGTTTCAAGGAACCACCTAAGGGATACTATGGTTATTTTGCTGCTCTGCACACCTTAAGTCAACAGATTTATTCCATAGGATGTAAATATTTAGTGGGAAAATGGTATGGAGAGCTATGAACAATTGCATATGTAATAGAAAATGGAGTCTGGTTTCTTGGCATAAAGGTACTAATTGAACACACTGCATGGCTCTCCATTGCAATGTACTGACATTTGAAAATAATGAAAGCTTGTTATTCCTTTCTGTATAACTATATATTTTTTTCCAGGGGAAAAGTGCTGCTGGCAGTGTTGTCTTAGGGGGATCAAGAATGGAAAGCATGCTGCAGTCTCTTTATTTGGAGAACAGAGCAGGCTACTACTTCACACACTTCTGTGAGAAGTCAGGGAATAAGGTATGAGCATTTTCCTACCCTGTGATCATTTAGTCTACAACTGACTGAATGCCAAGTTANTATTCAAACTAATGACAGGTCTTAACCAAGCTGTCAGATCCTAACTGTCTCAAACTTATTGGAAATCTGAATGTACCATCAGGGATAAAAAAAAGACTAATCATTTTTAAAAACTAGCCTTTAACTTGGCAGAAAAAATGAGGTCTTAACCCACAAAACCATTTTTTATAAAGATGGAAAATCTGCTGTGCTATTACTCATGATAATCTGCCTCCTTCTTGCTTGTTGGGTTAGTGATGTCCAAAATCTCCAATGTTTTAGAAATGTTCTACTTCCATGAAGCTTCTTGGATTTCTGAGAAACAACACTATTTCTTCTCTGAAGTCAGTAGAGTCATCATTCATTGCTGGGTGTAAATTGAGGATTGGTTGGAACAATTTATTGATCTGAGTCAGTGTTTAGTGGCTTTTGTGAAACATTGAGTCTTTAGGGGAGATTTGAATACAATCAAGATGGACATCTGTTTCACCGCTGGGCACAACCCAGAATCCAGCAGCAGTAGCTAGAAATGTGTTTGGCTACCAGAAGGCAAGAGCCAATGTTTCCAAAGCTGAATACCTTGAGCTAAAAATGTTAAACGTGTATAGATAGAAATCTGAATAAAAGTAACTTATTTTTCATGGGAGATGGGCACCCACTCACATGTCCTCTAGCATTTGCAGGTGCCAGATTCCTTTGAAAATTATTTCCTTAATTTTCCTTTCCTTTCTTATCTACAACTGTGGAACCTATTTCATTCATATGCCAGGTTTGGTGGGCTACAGTTTGTGGAGCAAAGTTCGCTGCTTGTATCTTTTTGGAACACATTCTTTATTGTCCAGTGATGGGGGTTTCAGGGTGTTTTTCAGAACTAAACCCCATAAGCACATAATTGAAACAGAGGACTTGGGGAAAGATCTAGAATCCTTTTTTCTGAAAGATAATTGGCTGTTTGTTTGAATTTATGAACTGGGGACAAGATTCTGTGCCTCAGAAATTCATGCAATAAAAATGCAATGATAGTCACAGTAACATATGTCAAGTACACAATATTTAATTGTTTTGGTTATTGCTGCACAATGCTATTTCACCATGGCACAAATTCTGCATATCCATTATCAACATTTCTTCTTAAGTGTTGGCTTTATGCCACTGAAATGTGGTTGCTCTTCAAATGTTGACTACAATGTTAACAATTTTAATGGCCAATTATGCATAAAGGATACAATAAAAGATACAGTATCACAGTGACAATGCCATTAAATATGTTGTCCTTCTGCCAGTATGCAACAGAAGATTAAATCCATCTTAAATTGAGCTTGATTTATGATGACCCCAAGGAGCTAAATAATTACTTGCATTGGAAACTCAACCTTTTATAAAGGCCTGATATTTGGATAGTAATAACTTACAGTTTTTTTCATCTCTAGTTGTGGAAGAACAGTGCGTACTTTTGGTCTGACCTACAGGCTTATCATCAGCTTTTCTACCAAGAAACTCTTCATCCCTTTAAAATATGCAAGCAAGCTCAAGTAAGTTGTAAATAATGTATTTTTTCTTCAAAAATACATTTGTTCATTCCCTTCACAAATACATTTGTTCAGTGTAAAGACTGAAAAGAAGATAGAAAATAGAAAAGTTTCCAAATCTTGAAAACTCACACCAAAGTGTATCTGGGTTGTGGACAATAAAAGAAGCTCTTTGGCTTGCTTCCACAGAATTTCTTGATTTAAATGTTAAACATGCATGGTTTCATTTCTAGGCTCTGTTGTCTGTTCCCAGTTTTATCTCTTATTCTCAGTTTGCCTAATCTCCCCTTTGCTACTCTACATTGTATTTGGAAATTACCTGTTTAGTGTTAACATCTGTGATAACATTTTTAATAAATCATCTAATTGTGCTTTACCTTTCTTTCCATCTTCTGTGTGGGTTAGAATTGCTAGTCTCATAGTCCAGACCTCAGATAATGACCTTAAGTCATGAAAATGGATCTTTCATTTGTCAGTCCAGTTTTTCCTTTTCTGGTTATCAGGACATTATTATGCTCTTTACATAGTCATCTCCCACACCCCTGATTTGATCTTTAGACTCTTATTTACTGTCAAGTGGAATGGATGTTTCCTATAAACAAGTATTCTCAATTGAATATGCACTTTAAGTCAGGGAATAAAACAAAAATAAACTGGTTCACCACTGGCCATGGGTGCTGATAGCTCTCACTGACTGCAGAACAGTCTGATACTGCCAGGGAAGGAGGCTACAGCAGTGTGATATTGTTAGAAGGATTCCAAGCAAATTTTAACATCATTTTCATCATTTTGTGAAACTTCAGTCTGTTTTCCCTCTGTAAATCTTGTGTAAGAATATATCTATCTGCATATTTGAATATATGCTGTAATAGAGCAAAGCTACTTCAGAGGTTGCTGGAACAAGAATCTGTAGGGAGCAGCGGAGAATAATCTTACTGTACGGCTTAAGTTATTGAGCATCTTGAATTTGTCTTCTCTTCTTACTTAAAAGTTTTACTGGGGCAAATGACAGATTTTTGCATATTTGTCCAGAACTTTCACCTGAATCAGTGTTAGTTGTATGGAAACTCTAAGCAGAGGCTGAGGCTTGGACTCCCTCTTCCCTGTCACTGCTGGCCAACCCAAAGTGCTACCTTGTTTAGTTTTTCCCCCCCATAGCTCTACTTATGGCCTGAGGCTAAGGGCAATTGAGGGTGTCCCTAAGGCTGACCATCTCCCTCATCTGCCCAGGCCTGTGGCTAGAGACCTTATTCACAACAGACACGTAAGCTGTCTGCCTCTCCTGGAGTCCTTCTCCAGATCTATCACCTATCAAAGAAGCTAGACAAACACACTGGACAGCATGGCCATCTTGTCCCTGTCCATATATCTTCGTAGCTGAGTCTCTGCACTTGCTACATGCTTAACTAGATAATCTTCTGGGAAACTTGGTGGGGAGTGTTACTCTGGGAAAAGTCAGAATGCGGGAGATTCAATAGCAGATTGGATGAATCCCATTTTCCATTAGGAAAAGATATACTGACCCAAATTTACAGTAGCATTTGTGGGGACAGTTAGGTTGTTTAATCAAAGAGTTAGGAGTATAGCAGTGGCACTCTGTGTAAAGTCAAAAACATGAGTTTTTTTTTTTTTTAACCTACTGTATCTAGACTGTGTCTTGATTTTCCTGTATATTTTTGTAGGCCAAATCTTAGGTTGTGGTCTATGAGGGTTTTTAATTCTGCTTAATTTCACACCAGCTTCCACTATTTTGCAACGGTTGCATGGCTGAAAATTAAGGCCAAGTCTTTTTTATTTTTCTTATCTTATTTCCAGCGCTGGCCTGGTGGTGACAGCAGAACATCGTACAATCAGTGTTACTAGGCAATTGCAGAGAGCTACATACACATAGCCATTAAAGTAAATACATCAAAACAAAATATGTGAAACAGTTCCATTAGCATAACTAACAGCTGAAATGTAACATAACAAATCAACACATGTGCTGCAACATTTGGTATCATTCTCAAGCTTGCCTTTTAAGGTTGCACAAAAATTATTCTTGTTTTCATTGGAACATTGCTAAGAGTCAAGCTGCATCCAATCTACAGGGTCTGCTTATGGAAAAGATGCTTTCCCAAATTCTGTGCTCACCTTTGGCACAATAAGACAGTCATTCCAAATAACTCCTAAGAGAATGTGGATCAGATTCTAACAACACATCGTCATATGTATTTTACTATTTATTACAGAAAGGGACATCCAGAGTATTCTGTATGTGTTCTGCCTGCTTCCTGTTAGGAACAAGAGCAAACCTGGATTGCTGTGTGTCTGCTACTCATTGTTTCATTTGTTAGGTATTTTTATCTCAGCTTTATGATAGAGTAAGGAAATGCATTCCAAGGTGTACATTCATTCATTCAGGAGGGAAAAAAAACCTGCAGTGAGAATGAAATCTGATTCATAAGAAAAATGGTGGGTACTGGTAATCATCCAGGAACGTATGTGGTTATTCACTATAAACATACACACAGGAGTGTAAAATAAATTGAGAAAGAAAAACAATAAAGAAACAGATGTAGTTTTTGACAAAAAAAAATAGTTAGTTAGAGTTAGAAACTTTAATACAGTTATGGGAAGTACAGTATTTTAACATTAGGATTAATTTAGATAAAGGGAGTTTTCATTATTGTGAAGTTTTAGGGTCAGACACAAGATTTATGTTAGTGGAAAGTGATGATGTGGGTTAAGACAGTTTAGCCTTTCCATTTAAGACCATCCTGTGCATTGTATTCTTCCCATCATGTGATTCTGTCAACCAGCTGCACAAGCCCCTCAAGTAGATCAGAGCAATATCCATGCCTTTGGGCAGCAGCACTTGGAATTAAAGCACTTAGATTTAAATCTTTTCTGTGTTTCTTTCTTCACTGTAGTCATTCTGAGATTGCTTACCAAAACCTTCTCATCTGGTGTGAATTCATAGCAAAACCCAAGGCCTGAACAATCCCTGATTTGGAAATTAATAAATGAAGCCAAAATCTTAACCTGAATTTCCTAAGCATTTCATATGTTCAGATTTGTGCCATCATAAGTAATGTCAAGATGCAAACTCTGATCAAATTTCCAGATCAGGGTTTTGGGCTGGATCCATCACTTATTCTAATACATTTATTGGAAAACGTACAGCTGGCAGGTAGGAAAATTCTTTGTGTTTTACAAAAGAAGCAAAACACTGAGTAAATGAAGCATGATGTGCACTTGATGTCACATGCCTAAGATTTTTGTATGAATTTTATAAACTTTAAGTTCATACAATGTGATTTTTTTCTGTTGATCCTTTAGGGCATTGGCCAATACCACTGTTTCACTGTTCCACTGGGATTGAGAAAACCACAAAATTTCCATTACATAGGAATCAAAAAAGGCTATGAATATTCCTTTTAAAAGGATACAATGTTATTTTTCCTTCATATCTTTCTAACTTCATCACCCTATGTTGAAGGCTGTGAACACAGAAATTTTTCTTCTTTTCTGACATGTCTATATCTCTTAGCAGTTGGTCTTCCTGCAGTCCTTGCATTGAAATTGGTGCAGACCTACAGGTGCACCTGAACCCTCAGCAAGGGACGTAGAGATGAAAGCTCCTTTTCATTTCTCCCCCCATCTGCAAGTGCATGCAGTCAATTTGTCACTTTGTGATGCTTTGTTTTTACTTGGTGGGTCAAATCCCATAGCAATGGATTCTTACAAGAATTAAAGCAAAAAGATGGCATCACACAAATTGTCAGACAGTGTATATCTGCATCCTTCAAAGGGAAAGAGGCCATCCTGATCACAGCACTGAGGATCTTGTTCTTCAACTTCAGAAAAGTACATGCCTATAGCTGGTTTAACCACCTCTATATTTCTGCTTCACACGTATTACCAGCCCTAACAATTGTTTATAGGAAAAAATGTCTTTATTATGCTCTAGTTTTGCATATGAAGTTAAACACAGTTAGAGGGCAGTTTTGCAGGTAGAGTGGCCTGCAAAAGCAGTCCCTAATATGGCAAAACATTACAACAGTGTTTATGTGAGCAGATTGTGCATAGTTTTTAGCCAAAGCCTCTTTAATCTGCACAATATCTGACCCTGTAGGCTGATAGTTTTTCATCAGCTCTAAAGAATAATAGTATACATATTTAAGTTAACCCATTTCATACAAAATCATGAAGGAAAGAAGAGCTCCACCCAGTAAGTTGTGTTTTTTTTAAATTTTTTTTCTTCTTAATTTTGTTCTTAAAATGACCTTCTTTTTAAGGAATGAGGTTAAGTGTGTGTACAAATATTGAGGACTGGTCCCTTTCACCAATTTACAGGTTCCTTTTGTGATTTTATGAGTCATGACAGGTGGACCAATGTAGCCCTTATGATGAATAAAATGGCTAACTTCTCTTTAAAAAATCTGTATCTAAAGACATCACATCTTTATATCATTGGGCTGTTCCTTCCTAATTTGTCTATTTTACATGTTAAATGGTTTGGATCAGACCAGAATATAACGTAACTGACACTTTATTAGTTTTAGGGTTTTTCAAAATAACTTCCAAGGTTTGAAATCACTGCAAATCTAATTAATGCTGTCCCTGTTAAATTTCAATTTATTTTGGGATTTGCTGAGAAGGGCATAAGTTAGGGTAAATGTGGCCTAGTTCTATAGCTAGGACTCTGCTTGTGGATATCCTAGTCCCTTGGCCTTACCCTTACACCTGTGGGCCTTTGTTGTGCTGATAAGGTGGCCCAAAATAGCTACAAATGATCTTTGTTTTCAGTGATCACATCTACATAGAAAGGGGGTGGAATCCTGCAGAAACACTAAATATTACTAATCTTAACAAGTTATAATTGGACGATATCAGCTATCATAGATCTGTATTCCTCAATGACCTGATACCATGGGAGTCCAGAGGGTATGTTTCAAATTCTTAAGGTCCAAAATAATGGAGATGTAGTCTGGTACTATTGCTGTTTGAAAGAAAAAGTCTAATAAATTAGAATTTGTTGTAAAACAAACAGAAATGTCATTATTTAATCTACCCAAACATTCGCTGTGCTAGAAATCTAAACACAACAGTGTTTTATTATTGCTTGAAAATGGAATAGATGTGCTATTTTTCTTCTTTTTACTGCTTTGATCACCTACTAGTTACAGCTGGATTTTAGCAGCATACGAAAAAATGCGATTTATCAGAAACCTGCATACTTCGTTGTCAAAATTGTGTGATAATAAACACTGA
>VXAL01006470.1:75203-88632 GCA_013399475.1 Chauna torquata | reverse complement strand
AACTCCATAAACTCCATAAAAACTAACAAGCAATCA
The DNA here is from genome assembly GCA_013399475.1 of Chauna torquata. Classification (NCBI taxonomy): domain Eukaryota; kingdom Metazoa; phylum Chordata; class Aves; order Anseriformes; family Anhimidae; genus Chauna; species Chauna torquata. The sequence continues at coordinate 88,596 of VXAL01006470.1, read as the reverse complement.
AACAGAACTACAGAACATTTTTCCTAGAAGTTTAAGAACTCAAAAAATTCTCAGATAATGTACAGTATGAAATTTACAAGTATAACATATAACCTGTAACAAGAGCTGGTGAACTTTATTTGGCTTTGAGAAGGAAAACAAGTAACAGTTCAACTATCCCAGGTCTTACCTGAGAGAGAAAAATTTCTCATTTTTCTCATTCTCCAGGGCTTTACTCACTGAGTCAATCCCAGACAACAACTCAGCTATACTTATTCTCTCTATGAAAAAGGTAAGTAATAAAAAAAGATTTAAAATACATTCATTTGTATATGTATAAGCACAGCCAGCCCAACAGAGACACCAAGTCATTATGTTTTGTGTTTTTGCTTTTTTTTTTTAATAAGAGTATGAGAAACTTCTCAGGGAAAATACAAACATATGCACATACTGCAAACAGACATTCTCTCCCATGTCACTCTGCAATTAATTTTGGACTCCAAACCATTATGCAAGTGGACCACACACTCCACACAGCTCTGTTTTATATTCACAAGCATGGTGAAAACTAAAACACTTTTAAGCATACAAGTTGCTTTAGAAAAGATCTTGTTGGGAACGTACACATACAGCAATTGTTTTAGAGGAGCCAAAGATAGCAAAAACATTCAGTAGACTTCAAATATGTATGCTATATAAGCACCATTTCTTTTTCCCTTCACTTGTTTTCTCCCTCCAGGAATTTTTCCTTAAAAAATAAAGTTATTCCCTCAGTATTTACTTCTCCAAATTAACATATTCTACTTTTTTTAATTTTGTGTGCTGCTTTACATTTTGTACTGTGTTCACTCAAAAGCAGACGAATTTGGAAACTATCTGTTTCTTTTAGTACCCATGTAATCATCCCAGTGCATTATGGGCAAGGTAGAACTGAGGATGCTCATTCCTCCATTCCCCACCACACCAGTTCAACACACTGGCAAATGGATCATTATTTAAGTCTCTCTCTTGCAAACACCCATGCTTTTCAGAGAGAAACAAAACACATGGAAGAAAACAAATGAAGTCTGTTTAATTCCAGTAAAGCAAAGCGGAATATGACAAGCATCAGCTGTAATTTGAAAATAAAAAAAATATCGGGGATTCATGAATCAGTCAACTCCAACAGATCCTTTGAGCTCCTCTAACCTCATGGCAGCAGATGCAATGCAGCACATGCAACTTCCACCCAGTAACAGCTCACTCCCGTTAGCCTGGCAACATGCTCGTGCAGTCTTCCCACACTCAAGTATAAGAGAGAAAAAATTGCCACCAAATCATGGATCTCCAGTAGGTGGAGTGCCAAACCTTGAGGAGCACGGCTGATATCTTGATACATACCTACTTAGAAGTATACGTTCCCCCTGATCTTTTTGCACTTCATAATATATCACTCGATTTCAGAGATCATTCCTCTTTTGCATTTAAAGCTTGTACTTGTTGGTTTAATAAGGGTGTGACAGTTTTTTCAGTTTCAATGACATAATTAAATTCACATACTCCACAGGGGGACTTAGTTGGTCTCCATATCTTTGGCCTTCTCTGTATTTTGAGTATTCCTCTAGTTTTGTGTTCAGTATGTTTATGCATTTTTACAAATTCTGTAATGTTTGTCTTAGAATTACCCTAAACCCCTTCTCCTCTGAGTTGTACAACTTTCAGTCTCTTTGTTCTTCTGATTATTAACATATCGTTAGCTCCTCAATCAACAGAGAATTTTCCATGGAAAATATGAATTTCAAATATAGAACCCAAGCAGAAAAATTCTCTTTGGCATAAAGCTTTCAAGATTTCTTTATGTATCATCAAGTACACGAAAAGGCTTCACAGCACATCTTTCAACTTCCCCAGCACACAGCACTACTGTTCTGAATGCCAGGTACACATTTTTTATGAGAAGACTTAATATTGGTGTTAATCTAATTGCTTTTCCAGCTGATATAGTCTTTCTTTCCTCTTTGCATGCAAGTTTGCAACATCTTTCTCACATTTTGGCACTTTCATTTCATACTTCACAGTTTTATTAGCACTTTGAGCTTTGAAAGATAGCTCATTTATTTGCTATACCTAGATGCCACAAAACTTTGAATACACTATATAAAGATGTAGAGCAAGATAGCGATGGAGTACAGTCAGACACAGATAATTACCTTGATAGGATTCCAGAAATTGATGCAGTATAATTGCCCTTTGTCTAGAACACGAAAACCAGCAGTCCTGCCAGACTGCAGATTCATAAAATGTCTGAAAACTTGCTCATCGTATTGTTTGTTGAAAGATCAGCCTTGCTGATACTAATGCACAGGATACAGTGTCAGATGATGACAAAAGTTCCATCAAGACTATGTGTGATTGTCCTTTACGATATTTCTCTTATATAGCCTCTATACATATATACAGTTGCGTAAACACAAGCAAGAAGGGTTTTGGTCTTCCTCTGACAGAGATTCCCTCCCAGACATCTCCTATAGGAGGGGTGTTTTAGGTCACTATCATTCACTGAATCCACTGTCTCTTTTTCCCATTATCTAAATTCGAGCCAACCTTTTCTTCACCTCTGTGTCTTCTCCTCTGTATCTCTTCTCTCCTCAGCCAGCCATTCTGGTAGATGGTTGGCTGAGATAAGCGGGTCTGCAAGAAGACCCAGAGGTGCTCAAAGCCAGAGTCATTAATGTCTTTAAATGAAGGAAGAAAGTAAAAGGAAGGGATTGTTCATGACTTAGAGGGGAAAAAAAAAAAAAAAAAGAAAAGTTTATCAGTTATCTCAGCATACATGGTGCAAGTTCTAAACAAACCTGCATGGTTCTGATAAAAGTAGGTCTGTTTTTGCAGCATTGCTGCTGTTCTGCTCAATGAAATATTCAATAATGATAATTCTCTTTCTTACAATGTACAGGGACCTTACTTTCTAAAAGTACAACCATTTAACAGCCAGAAACATTGGCTAAGACTAACTCTAAGGCAGAGCATGAAGTCATAAACATGCACAGATGTTACTATTTGGAAACATTAAAGAGGTACTGAAGTTCCTCAGCATATCCCAAGTTGTGTTGATTTCAGCAGTTATGAGTCATAAGGGAAGAAGATACTACTGAAATTACATGCCTGGGACACTTTTCTTTGCCACTTATATTTAGGAAAAAACAACGGTATCTTTAGAAGAACTTAAAGGGGAGGAGAGCACTCTGAAAGACTCCAGATACCAAGGACTGAAATGAATAAATCTGCTTGCCTGTATTTATGCAGTTAAACAAGTACAATGCTGATGCATTACATATGTCTGATGATATCATGGAAGGCTCAGGATATCTGATTTCACAAGTATATAAAAAAAGGTGAGCGCTGAAGGTTACTGGAAGTTATGAGACTGATTATTTAAGGGAAAAGTTCATTTAATGGAATTTAGGAAGTTTTATAAACAAAGAAAATGGGACTACTCACACATTCTGTGCCAGTCCTCCCCTGATTAATAATTGCATTGAATCTACTAAAACAGTCACTTAGGTAAGCAAATACACTCAGGAGGTCTTATCTGTTAGAAGTCCTTGAACCTTTCCTGAGTTCACTTTAGGAGCAGCTCAAGACTACTCCCACATGTGGAAATAGGGACTTCATGCTGGGCATGAAAGTTTACCATAGTGTGCTACCACAGTTATGGTCACACTATCCTCTTCATATCTATCCTGTCCTCGTATCCCAGACGAGAATGCTCCAAAATGAAGAAAATGTTGAAAGACATGCAACCTAATAACTCTGCTCACTTTGGCAATTATAATTCAAGGTTGGCAATTATAATTTAGGGGTGAGATTGAAACCTCTGTGATCCAGCTGACCCACTGTCTACTAGACAAACAGAATTTTAACTGAGGCAGCTAATACTGTCCATTTTGCACTTTTACCATGCACAAGAATAAAGACACACAGTAAAGGAGATAATTTAATCTGTGTTTGCGTTACTAAATCAAGGAACAGGGTACCAAAACTGGAAGAAAATATGTATTCATGAAAATGGAAATTTCAGAATTTTTCCTCCCTTTCTTTGTTGTTCAGAGATTCTCCTTGTAGAAACGACTCTGCCCTAGACACCTTCTCTCTGCAGAAACACTCTTATTTTCTCTCATGCCAAGAGAGATCCAGTTAACCACGCACACTTCAGTACGATAGCAGGTATCCATCAACATCTCTTTGGCTAACGAAATGAGTCACTGCAAGTACCACATCATCTTTTTACAAAGTGTTCACTTACATATTCACCTACATATCACAGTACCAGTCTTCTCCACCTTTTATTAGTTGTAGTTTGACTCTAAACGTTTAAAGATCTAAATTTAGATCGCTAAAACTAAATTTATCTATCTAAATATCTAGATAGACATTTATGGAGAAGCTGTTTGATTCAGAGTACTTGAAACGAGGTGCAATCTGCAAAAGGTAGGTACATTTTATCTTGACAGAAAAAAACAGTAAACAACAAATCTGAATGTAAAAATATTTCTTTAGGGCTTCAGAACTGCCAGGTAGACTTTCTCAACATTCTTATCAAAATGCAAAGATCTTTTTTCCCCTCAGAACTTGCCAGATTGCATTGTACTGTGGGACTTGGGCCACCTGTACAGAATACTGATAAAAGTCTAAAGGTTAAAGATGACAGTAAGCTGGATTTGGTTTACATCTTTCAGTATTTAGTGGTTTCATTCCTTTTATCTCTACATAAATACTTGACAAGGCCAAAGGAGTAAAGCTTGAAGGCATTTTTGCCAAAAAACAAACAACAGTTTCCTCAATGTTGAATAGCTCAAACATTTGCTCTACATAAGAGGAAAAATCAGATGTACAGATATTTTCCTTCTGAGCAGCCCTTTATAGCCCTATATGAGTTTTGTTTTACCTCAAGTACAACCAGTGGCAGTTGTTAAACTTATCAGCTGGCTAGGTCTGAAAATGCTGGAAATATTTCTACAGATTCCCATTATTATAGTGGTTTTCTTCTTCAATAGATGGCAGTGGAACACTCAAAGCCACAACTTCCAAAGAAAAAATGAATGCAGAGATGCGTGGAGAATGTGTCCCCTTCTGAAACAGAGTTTAGAGTCTTCTGTGGAAAAAAAATTCTAACTTCACAAAAAGTGAAGTTCCCTTCCATATCACAGAATTAAAGTGAACCCAAACCAGAACCATTCACATGACATCGCATAAATGTTAGAGGACAAACACATGATTCACATCACATTTTGCTCCATATCCTTCCACACTGGAGTGACTCAGAGAGTCATTGTGAGAAAATAGGTAAGAGTCACATTCAAATTAAAAAAAACTGTTGGCTGAAAATATACTATTTTGATGGAAACTGGAGCTTTTCATATATTTAATATTTTATATCCAAATCATCTGCTTTCTTCAGAAAAAGTTACTTTTTGTGAGAAACCAAAACCAAATCTCTCCAAGATTGAGTTCTGCTCAAGATTTTTTCCACTGTGCACTTTTTCTAGTATTTGTTATTTATAAACCAGGTTATACTACGCTCAGAGTTTGAGAAGATCATAAGGAAGCTCATCAGTCATATACATCTATTAACTGACATAGAAAATACCAATGTTAAATCACATAAGAATGTGGACTCACGACAAAAAAAAAAGGCAGCAGTGGGCAAACAGTGAAGTGATGAATCTCCTCCTGTTTTAAAAATTAAACGTGAAAGGAAAGACTTCTCACCTTCTTGCTCTGCAGCATACTGTGGAGATAGGCGGATATAAGCCTTATAACTTTTGACAGCCTTCTCAGAAAACGCAGGGTTGGACATTACAGAAAGTGGTCTTTTAGGTACCTTGAAGAACCTTTCTTCTAACCAAGAATCTTGCTGAAAAATTATTTTTGGTCTTGCCAGTCCAAAAGCTTCAGTGCTGTAAGAGTTGGCATTATTTTCCAAAATAGAAGGAGCACTCACAGGAGTCTGAGTTGAGCCCCAGCTGCAACAAGGTTCAGAAAGTTTCTGGGAAGATACGGACCCATTGCATTTCTGTTGATAAAATGAATATATGTTATTAAGATGACAGTAGTTTTAAATTATTTCTTTTGCACTGAATTATCTCCAAGCCTCTGATATAAAATAACAATGAAATAAACAGTTATCTCAGAAATGCCACAAGTTGAACAGTATTTCCCTTTTAAAGTGAATCTGTATCACCTAACTTTTTATGCTTTATTTCCATTTAAGAGAAATTGTTGATTTTGTTCAAGGAAAATCACTAGCTTATTCTTAAATAAAAAACACAAAAGAGGAAGATGAATAAATTGAGCTGCAGTCTTCAGATCTTCAAATATCTTCTAACTCCAAAATCTTTACATATAGGTTAAGTGCTATAACATGAAAATCTTTGGCAAGAACCTATCTATCCTTGACCCAGAACTCTGAGATTAGATTTTATACCTACTTAACAGCTGGTCACTTACCATTGGCCTATTTTATGCAAATAGTCTTCCATTTAAATAACAGTCATTTCCATTTATTATCATCAAAGTAATTCAATTTCCTAAGGACAGCCTAATAATACAGCTGCCCCGTTATGTCATGGATGAATGTATTCAAATACTTGCAATTATATTTTTAACATGTTACTGCTATTTAGTATTCTATGCCATCCACATTATGGTTGGTAGCTCACAGATATGAAGTAGAGCAATCCCTGTCTTATCTAGAGAACATACAGTTCAGGTCCCTGTTCTAACAAGGATCACTGTATTAGCGCATTTTGTAATGCTGATATAGGTAAAATTAATGAAAAAAATCTTAACTGACATTCGTTTTACAAAAACATCTACAGGTAGTTCAGCAGAGGTGAATTATAGTAGTAATTACACAGTATTTTAGAGAGTTCCTCTTCCACCTAAACTCTGAGACTAGTTTTGTCACAGACTGTAATACTGCCCTTACAAAGAAGGGGTGCATTCATCTTGCCTGAACTACTCTAGCACTAGGAGAAAATATTCTAAAGATCTTCTGCAGCCAAGCCAGTTCCTATTGGAATGGTAGAAAAGGGCTGCAAAGGAACACACAGCACTGGACCAGACTGGAGAAGGTAGTACCTGAGAGAGGAAGGGAGGGAAGGAAGGGGAGGTTTTGTGGAACAGCTTCAAAAAGAAATTCATCAATGCACCCAGTGTCCCAGAATTTCTAGCTTCAATTAGGCACAAACAAGTTTCCAAACTGAATGACTCCAGAGCTCTCCCTTTTCTCCTAGGAACCTGGCAGATGATGCATGCGTTCCTGCCACGGCACCTTACAAGCTCCAAGTCCAGCTCTGGGGGAGGACTCCCTCACAGGCCTGTAGCCCGCTGTGGACCCACAGATCCAGGCCCAGACACCAACACACGGGTGGGCTTCCTGGCCGTCTTGGGCATACCCCATCCATGTGGCCATGCAGTACAAGGCTGGCCCTGACTGCCCCCTGTGGACTGCCCTGCTCCCCTTGCTTGGTTGAAGGGATGAGACCAGCTGGTGGTCCTACAGCAGGCTCCTGGCTCCCCTTCTCTCGGAGCTGCTGGCCCTCTCTGCAGCCCAATCGAAGTCACATTTGTACTGCCCTGTAATGTGGCACATGCTTCTCCAAGCTACTACAAGCAAGTTTACCACACCTTTCCACTGCACAAATATAGTAGGCTAATATGCTCAAGCTATGCCTGGACTACCCCTCTCCATCTGAATATGTTAATACTTATTTAATAGTCATAGGTGATGGAAAGAAAGTAAGCGGTAAATTTTAACAAGCTCTATCACAATTTGTATCATCCGAGACCTTCCCCAAGAGGTTTATCTTTAATCTGAATTTGCTGTAGGTTCCTTGAAGCTTGTGGCTTCTTCCCTCGCCAACGCTCTGCTCAAGATGCTATAAGGGAGACTTTTCATTCTCCTGTTGACTTCATCCTTTTGAAACCTTCTGGGGGCCAACATCCTTTCCCTTATCCTTCCTTCAGTTCCCAGACGAGAAAATTATCAATGTTCAGAATCTGCATTGTCTTCTGCTTGGTAACTTAGAGGTGCTGGGTGATATTTACACTTTAGGAGCTTGTTGGCTTAACGATGCCTATTTGGATTCTAAATTGGGGAAATCACATGAATTTTCAAGTATTTTAATAAAAATCACCTTAACAGTGCACTGTTTGGAGAAGACAGCTAACAGTTATCTGGCTGTATGTGCAAACACAGCAAGTAGTAATATTTTAAATATTTTGCAATGATGTGTTTTGTTCTTCATAACTCAAAAGAATCCTTTCTAAAAGTTATCTGCCTCCTGGGCTAGTCACTTTCCAAACTTGTATACAGATGCAATCCCAAATTCAAAGCACTTACAATCAAAGACAAGCAACACTAAATGAGAGGGAAAAGGAGGAAAATGCAGCTATCCTCGACTGCCTCTTCCCTGAACATTATGAATTAATTATCTTCATGAAACAATTTTACACCAGCTTTTGAAGGGACGTGCAAAAAGGAGCAGTTTCCTGTATAGCTTGTCTCAACAAGGATATGATCTGGTCAGCCACTGGAGAGGCACAAAAAATAGTGCTTATCAAATTTGTTTTAATTAGAGACGCTTAGAGAGCACTGATGATGTAGTAGAGGTAAAAGTACATAAGACAAAAGTAAATCTGTGGAAGAAACTCAAATATAGTCAATAGAAAGAAAAGATAATGCACAGAAACAATGTAATTTAGCGAGAGAGTAAAGGATTGAAATGGTATGGTGGGCGATACAGATGATCTGGAGGGAGATGCATTCAGGGATAGTAAACGAGAAGACAGGAGAACTATCAAAATGGGTGATGAAAACCAAGATCAGTAGTTGCAGGGGATGACTCAAAAATAAGCCAGCAATATAAAAATGGCAGTGCAGAGGAAAAGCTCTTCAGGGACAGACAGAAAGTCCTCAACAATCTTGCAGTGCAAAAGACAACGTGCTGAAAGAATTGTGGAATTAAGCAGAGAAGCGGGCAGAAAATTAGAAGAAAGTTTCACCAAACCTTGCAAAAGATACTATTTTCAAAGGCAAGACTGAACTGAAAGTGTGAAAGGTATAACGAAAATAAAGAAAAAAAAAGTGGAAGACATTTCAAGCAATTTCGAGATTTGGCTAGCTGAGAGAAGTTTCAGCAACATGTTAAGACAGGAAGCTGACTCGAGGTGACTCCATGTGCAGTTGCAGGAGCAGAAACGAAGTAAATACTTTTGTTTGCAGAGCCAATGAGTATAGATTTCTAAAGAGATGGAGCACTGGAAATTACTGATGGGACATTTGCCTGCATGTTGCAGCTTGAAGTATTGTGTATAGATAGATAATTATGTGGCATACAGCATCTATAAACTGTTTAATCAGATTGAAATGCTTTTTATAGCTTGTATATCTATAGAAAACAATGTTGTGTATTTAATTTCAGATCATTTACCTGCAGAAAGAATTCTCTGTGAATGCACGTCACTTCATGTTGTAAGTGCCCAAGTGATATATTACACTTCTCTGCGTAATAATTACGTTTTATGTTTATTCAAGCAGCATAGTTTTGTTAATTACATATAAAAAATGAATTATCAAAACAGCTCCTCCAGGACAAAAATTCATGTGCAGTGTGATAAAGAATGATTTATCTCTTCTCCTTCCAGCTGCTTATACATTTGAACTATTTTGTAAGCATACCCATTTATATTCAGAAAAGCTCAGCTGAGTGAACAATATCCCAAACACTAGTTCTAACAAGGAAGTATAATTATCCCTATATATTGTAGAAGCCCTTCTCCAATTGTTCAGGTAGTAAAGGGCAAAAAAGTAGGAAAAAAACATTTCATACATACAAACAGGATGCTCCTCTATAATTTTATAATATTATATGCGACTTGGTCAATAAGAAGCTTATTTTATAAATGTTACTTTAGTTAACTGGTATGCTTTAAGGAAAAAGAAAAAAAAAAAAGATCAGGGTAAACTAGCCTTCTAGGTAAACAATTGAGGAGTTTTATGAAACATCACCCTTCTAATTAACTGAAAAAATCTTTTTTCCAGTGTCTGGCTGATTCACAAACCTCTGTTTAGTAAGAAGGATCAATGCAGTCAGCAAACTAACAGGAATTAAAACCATCAGAAATTAGATGGTTCAGGGAATGTTACTTCCTGTATCTACTGGGGAGTCTAAAGAAGAAAGATCTATAACAGCTCAACATCACAGGTTGAGAAGCAATAATGAAGTATTACTGTAACCTTTGTTTTCTATGCATATCTTTTTCTCTGCAAGTTTTATCCATGCAATTAAGATCAGACAACTCTCTGATGTGAGAATGGGGACCAGTCACTGTATTAGCCACCATTCAAAGACTATCGAAAGAAAAAGTTGCAAGTGCAAAAACACAACCAGGTCTCCATTCATGATTTCAATTTTTGAGGTTACCCAGGGTCTAGTCTAAGAGTTGGAAAATCATGTGACTCCAGTTTACAAAACAGAGATGCACATGTTCTCACACTCCTCCTGCACAGCTTAGCTGGACTATTCTGCATCATCATCATCACCATCCTCATAGTTTTGAGCCAGTTTAACTCCACAAGTCTGATTACTAAAGACGCAGATGAACACTGATGTTGATAGATAACATGCAGCTCTGCAGTGGGAGGGAAAAAGGACTACAGCAGCTCTGATTTAGATCAGCTTACTCTGTTTTTGAGCTCCTTCACCAGGAACAGATCAGGAAGGACAGAGAGGTGCCATCATCACCATAACTAAAACACCTGGCACCATTTGTCAGCTTCAGATTTCATTCTTTATCATCCAGCAGGACATCAGAACGTAGTAATCTTCTGCAAGCTTAGAATGAATTGCTGTTTTAAAATTTCAATAACATTTTGGAGCTTATATCCTTCTATTAAGAAAAAGGAGTGTGAAATGTGGCTCTCTTATCTTCCCCAGAAGTTTAATTGATTTTACGGAAATGGAGGATTGTACCTTGAGCACTCTGGCTGCAAGCTTTAGAGTTTTTCATGGGAAAAGGAAATCAGTTAATATACTGCACTTACATGACTGTAAAGCATTTGGCTTGTTTCCACATCTGTCACATTCTTGCTGATTTCTTAGGGTGAGGGGTGGATAGTATTAAATACAATAACTTAAATCACATACAAACTATTAAAGTTTCATTTAAAAAATTAATTAGCTATAACTGTTGTAAATATATTCCTACACTCATCTTCCACTATAAATGAGGAATGCCTATCTAATCACAGTATTTATAATATGGGCTAGCCAGTATCTACGTCTTAAGTCCTCAGTATCATTTTCAATGATCTGGAAGAAAATACAAAGTGATTGCCATCAGAACTTGCAGAGCATGCAAAAACTAGTGGACTGGCAAGTAATAAGGCAAATGTTCTATAGAATGATCTGTTTCAATTGGTTAGATGGCTTCATTTGAACAAGATAAGTTTTAATAAAGACAAATGCATAGTCATAAATCTAGGGACAGGGAATGCAGGTCACATTTATAGGATGTGAAACTGGAAAAAAGTGATTCTGAAACCGCAAGTCGGTAAGAAATTGTCAACTTCCAATGCAAAGCTGTTGCTAAATTAACTAATTTGATCCTTTGAAAAGTAAAGGAATATTGAAAAGAAGTAGACGTCTTGCATTATTTCCATATTCATACTGATGCCACCAGTGCTGGATCACTACGTTTAGTTTGACTTTTTAAAAACATATTAAAAAATGGAAGAGATTCAGAAGTGAGTTAAAGGACCATCAGTCACCTGAAAAATCTATCTAGAGGCCAGAGAAGGTCAATATATTTAGTTTAATCAACAGAATGCTAGAAAGTCATTTGTTCACATTGAGAGAAACTAGAGTAAACCAGCTGAAAGTGTGGAAGCCAGTGAGATAGACGCTCAGCTGCTTAGAGTGTATGTTACCTATACAGAGGTCATACACATAGAAGTTATGCAGACACTACTCAATATAAAAGGTGTCATTGCTTTGATTGAAAGGGACTGACAGTGTTCATTTCCAAGAAATCAGGAAAACAGACAATACCAGAGTTAAGAAAGTTATCACCTTATCACCACTCATGTTCAGACCAGGTAGAAAAAAAAAAAAATTTAGTCACCAGCTGAAAACACTGTGAAGAATGTATTTTCTCTCACCACTCCAAAAACATGGGACAAAGGAATCTGGATTAGCCAGTCAAATATGGAGTAAGATAAATTCATATTTGAAGAGAGTATGAAACTGTGTATGGAGACATTAAATGAGGTTTAGAGGGAGGTTCTTTGGGCTTGGGGTGGGGGTGTGTATTTTGTTGGGTTTTATTTTTATTTTATTTTGGTTCCCTTTTTTTGTTTGGTTAGTTGGGGGGGGGCTGTTTTTTGTTTGTATTTGTTTGTTGTTTAAAACAACCACACCATTGGAAATAAAGGAAAATCCAACAAACGTTGAAAGGACAAGGATTCTTTAAGAAACTCCTCAGCAAATACAGACAATACCTCTAAAGAAATCATTAAAAATCGAATTACTTGCTTGTAAACCAAGAACACTTACTGTGTTGCTCCCAATAAAAAAAGGATCAAACAGTAAACCTTGTGTGTCCACTATCAACTTTTCATTTCCCTATTTACCGCGAGGAAGAAAATCTTCTGTGATAACAGAAGAAGTTTTGTGCAACAAACCACAGTCTGCATGTGCCTATGTGGTAAGATGATTTCAAATACTAACTGGCTTTTTAATCAGACACAGAGGCGTAGCAAAACCCAACATCTTGAATTAAAATGAAGTGCAAGAATTCCTCAGCCATGTCATGAAGGAAGGCGGTCTAGATTATTTTAACTGCTCCTTCTAGCTTTGAATTCACTGAAACTAAGAATAGAGGCATTCCTGAATCCCACTGCAACAAAAAATGTAAGTTGCACCAGAGAGGAATGGCAGCACATATAGACAGACATTAATCTTAAATGAATCCACATTTGCTACTGAGGCGCAGATGATCCAGCGTTTCCTGTCTTTCTTGAAAATGCATTTTATAGGGTGACCAGGCAGAAGGAAGACTCAGAAGACTAAGAGGGCATCAGAAGTCAAAATGAACATTCATATATATGTGTTCATACTTCTTCAAACTGCATCTAGTAATTCCAAGGACACTCATAATTAAGGATAAAGCATTTCATCTTCTGTACATACACTGTCTAATCACCTAGAAATACTTTTAATTTCTTAGGCTTTCAGCATCATCCTCATTTTTAAAGGTTTAAATATTGTTTATTATAAGCCTGAAATATTCCATGTGATATTTTCCAAATAATATTTAAATATATATATATATTCTCTGTAATAGTGAGCAATATGAAATACTAAACTGC
>VXAL01006470.1:45755-75124 GCA_013399475.1 Chauna torquata | reverse complement strand
CAATTTTGCTTATTTCAATAAATAAAAATAATGTGGATAATGTAAGCTGGAAAGAAAAACACATGAAGAAGAAATCTAAAATTATATAAAAAAATATTTTCTTGACAGTAGGTTCCATGATAAATAACTTGTAGGAAGCAAATTGGAGGGATGAGAAGGAACAGAGAGAAAATATCAAGGTATTAAGATGTATGACACAAGCATTTTCCTTCTAAATATGAACTACCACAGCATTTGAAAATAAGGCTTTCATCAACATTCCTGTTCCTGAATTTAAAGATTTAAGGTTTCTTTTTCTCAAAAAATTATCTTAGAATTACAGCACAGGTGAAAATAATTTTTCTAAATGTGAATGGGCATGCAGAAAAAGTTCATCTTCAACTTATCACACTTGGCAATTCCAGCCAAAACCAACACTATTTTATGTGACTGTAAATTCTGCAGACCCTTTATTCTCTTTTCTCAAAAATGTCCAGAAATATAACTTGTTCCCTTATCCTCATATCTGAACAAAAAAGTAATCCTATTTTCTTAAGACATCAATTTTTACCTCTTTTGTGATGATTTATAAGGTTGCAGTTTTCCTTTTATTCTGTCAGACTTCTGTATTCTCAGTGCAGCTGACCTCTGAACGCACCATAGGAAGCAGAAAGGTTTGATACCATCACTGCAGGGTAACTTCTTGTTATTGAAACAATGACTAGTCGAGCAGCAGGACACTTGGTGAGAAATCTCTTAATTCTAATCACTGAAAATACTTCTTCATCAAAATGACCCTTCAGTTCCTCATCTGATTCTTGAAAATAGCAATGTTGAAGTAGCTGCATTCAGTCAAGGGAGAACGTTAGTATGAGCAGATGCAGTTAAGTAGGGTCTTATTTTTCTAGGATGCCTCTGGTAAATGCATCTGCAATTCCTTATAAACTCACCACACACTTTTTACCTCCAAACTGTTATTTCTAACCCAGATTAAACTCACTCTAACTGAGCTCCTTACTGCATTTCTATTGGTTACTAAATAGCAACGAATAACCTTGGAGTGTTGTCATTAAAGAAGCTGCTTCTCACAATATGTTTGGAAGTTAGCTGGTGGGAAGGTACACAACATCTAAGATGAAAGCAAAAGCAGACTTTCAGGGACACTATCATGTAACTAGCCTTCCTCCATTTCTGTTCACAGAAAATAGCTGTTTTCATATACACACACACACACACAATGCCTTAGCTTCACAGGGACAATTATTATAATGATTGAATGGGAAAATCAAAAAGCTTTTGTACGTAGTTATCTGTAAATTATATTCTCTATCCACAAGTGACAAGACAAGAAACAAACCACTAAATTTGCAGGAGAGGAGATATAGATTAATTATGAGGTAAAACAATGTCATAGATGGAAAGCACTGGAATAGATTGTTACGGGAACCTACTGAGCATCTTTGATGGAGGTTTGGCAAGCACATGCGGGACAGCATAGCTACAGCTTATCCTGCCCTTAGGTGGACAGTTAGTTATAAGTAAACTATCTAATTAATGAGTGGATGATGGACTTGAGAAAAAGAGCGTCATCTTGTATCTTACCTGGCACATTCAGAAAAAATCATTTCAAAAAAAAAAGTACTTAGCTTTTATGTAAATAAATGTAACTCTTCCTAAAACACTACTTAATGGAACATTATGGTCTTTTTTCTCTTTTTTAATGAAGATACTTGAGCTTGTATTTCAGAGGCTCATATGTGCAGGGTTTTCAGATTTGAAAGTCACTCTCTAGATCACCTTATGAACTTTATGAACTACCACAGATCAGGTGAATGGTGGTTGAACAATACTGCTCCAAAAAAACTTCTGCGGGTCTTTTCAGCTGTATTTTTCTGTGTCTTTCTTTAAAAATAAAGAAAATAAATAACTAAATAAGAGAAATAATTAAAGAAAAAAAGATGGCTTGGAAACCATATGACCTGAAACTCTCAGGAGGCAAACGACTCGCTTGCTGATTACCACTCCTTGTTAAGATTGTGTTACGGAAAGATGAGACTGAAAAGTTCCGTCTTAACACAGGACTACCAGCTAGGTAGTTCTCAGTAGAGGACTACAGGACTTTCTGGAGTTCCTGTTCCAGCTCTGGCACTTTAGTTGAGCGCTCAACACTCACTTTGGAACTAGGGGAATGCCTGTGAAAGCCTCTGCACTCACACATAAGTAAATGGTGGTCCAGGACCCAGCTTTGAGGCCAAGGAATGCTGATTTCTCTTGGAGAAAGCTGTTCGGAGTAACACAAACCACAGCCAGCAGGACTCCAGTGCCGGAGCTGGATTGTTTCTCTTTTATTTGACAGTATGGATAAACATGGGCTCAGAGGAAATTAGAGCCAAGTGCCCCAAAATATGGATGTGGCAAGTTTGTGCTGTTTGACCTCAAGGACCAGAGAACAGATCCTGGTCTTCATTTTATTTGGTAGTACAGAAAATGCAATGATGCAAAGAAATACACCCAAACGTGACAAGTGTTTTTCTCACAAATATGAAAGGCACTAATTGGACGAAAGCAGTTCCTAACAAGAAGATCAGCATGAGTCAGCGGTGATAGGTGGGCTGAGTGTCTTGCAAACTGAACCCTTCTTCCTTTGAAGTTCCTTGTCTGACTGGCTCAGGCGGAGCTCAATGGCAAAGGACCAATACCCTGAAAAGAGGCTCAGGCAGGGCAAGTCCCTGACTGTTTGTAGGGCAGACAAGATGGAGCACTTTAGTCACAAAATGCAAGCATTGAATTTGTTTTCATCACCCCATATCTACATGAGTGGGGCTATGGACAATACAACCTCTGGAGCTGTTGCAAAGCATTCTATAGCTGTTATAATGTTAACAATGCTCCTGAACTTCACCCGCAGCCCTCCTAATTTTTCTTGGGTTTGCACTATTTTTTTCAAGCTTTTCCTAATGTATGTAAAATCAACTTACTCCAGTTTATGAAAGGCTTTACTAATCTAGCATTTAAGCATATAATGTTTTTAAATAAAGAAGTTTCTCTAGTTGTCCTTCCAAGACATTTGTGCTTAGTTTTTTTTGTTTTGCTTTGGTTTTTATTATTTTTGTTTTTTAATGATGCAGCAGAGGAGAAAACTCTGTGGCCACTGCAGAAAAATAAGACAACGACATCTGATCTGCAACTTTGCAGATCAATCCCAAAATGGTATTAGCTCTAGCAATCACTTGGGAAATAAAAACATCAGGTTAACTTATAACTGCAAATGTTAAAGGCTAAGAAAAAAGAGGAAACTATAGGGTCAGCTCCAAATATCTGAGCCTGCTGGAGAGAGAAAAGCAGCACGAAAATACTGCATGTCAAAAAAAACTGCTGGTGAACATTAAATACCATGCAGGTCAGTTGGATCAAGTGGCTCCTTTTCAAAAATAAAACTTAACAGGTAAGAGAAGTTTCTCTTTTGTTGCCAAAAGCCTGTCTTCATTTGTGGGATATGACTAGCAACAAGCAAAGAAATACATTTACATCTGGAAAGAGAGCTATAACTTCCAAAGGAATAACTGAAACTCTCTCCTTCTGTGGGTAGCATTGATACCATGGTAGTAAAACAGTTAAGCACTGAATTGTCAGTTGAAGGAACATCCTATAGGATGCTATCCTTTTTCTGTTCTCTGATGATTTATTTTTAAGGGAGCTCCAGACTTTCAAAATCCCATGTCATTTTTTCCTTGCCTATATCTGGGGATTTAGGAACCTCCGTGTCCCTCCTGTTATCTCCACAGTTGAATGAATCTACTTTACTTTTCTGTTTAGCTTCCAACTGCTGCGGCACAGTTATCTACAGTCATCAGTCTCTAAGCCACCCTAGCACAAATAGCTGTTCAAAACAAGGACCAGGAGGTAAACTTCATGTCTTGAGGGGGTTTTTTGTTTGTGTGTTTTGGTCAGTCTAAAGATACATATATCTGTTGAAAGGAAAATATAAGATAACAAGCAGTACTGCAGGAAAACATCACAACAGAACAGGTACTACACCATTGATACATCTATAATAGAATGGTGTTAGCAACAGGACGTATAACCAGGAAAAGTCCAGCATGGGAAGAATACCATATCAAATTAATAGAGATATGGCTGACGAATGGGAAAAGAGGCAAAGCAAAGGTACTCAGAAGCAAAAATAAAGCCATGAGAGATTTTAGCAGGAGTTCTGAGCACCTGCAGTTTCACCATTCAAAAGGGAACTTCTGAAGCTTTCTTAAGGATCGGCTGTGATAATGAAAATCATCACTACTCAAAGATGTGTACGGTTTCTCTTCAACAGTGCACGCAAGGTTTATATCCATACCATAAGGATATGCAGAGTAGTCCTTCATGAAGAAATGCTAAGTTCAAGACAACATAAAAGACCTAAATTCCAGTTTTTCAGAAACAACAAGCATGCTCAGAACCTTGTGACACTGGGAGATTCAATACTCAAAGGTGAAGAACAATCTGCCCCCAGAACCTCAATACTGAGATACTGCAGCTTTACTTTTTTTTTTATTGTGAATCCCTCTGTTTATGTAAATACTGTAATAAATGAAACTTTGAAGAAGCATGAACTTGAGATTTACAGATCTTTCCAACAAATATTTAAAAGACATACTACTTTCACCACTGTGTGGACAGTGTTGGAAATTTGGATAGAATATCTTACTAGTAGAGAAATCCCCCACAATGACAGTCAGCTAGCTACTTTAAACCTCCAGGCAGTGGACTTACTAAGCATTTTGTTAAAGGAAGTAGGAATTGTTAACTACAAACTGCTTGCTCCTCGCAGCTAGGGACACGTGGATAACTTACAATCTGGTTGTCAAATAATGTATAAAGGAGACTCTGCCAGTCTAGCTCTTTTTGGTCAATAGGGTGCCCTCAGTAACCATTCTACCAGGCACTGCTGAATCTGTCCTACTGCACAAAGTGAAACATCACACTTCCTTTTAGGATCAATACTTTGGAAATCAAGATGTCTCTATGAAGTCACAACAGATATTGACTCATTCTGAAGCAACTTATACTGCTTGCTTAGCTCTTTCTCTAGCCCAACACCATTTAAAGACATCGTTGTTCTGATGTCAAGCATGCTCAAGTACCAAATTGAGTAAAGCCCATAAATCTCTCTTCCGTGAGTTTAGGTCAACTCTTCACTTTTCTCCACACCCTGTATCAAAAAAGTTTAATAAAGTAAAAACAGTAACTGCAACAAAAGATGTTTAAGAAACCAGAAAGGTTACCTTTTTCGAGATCATTTCTGTGAAAGAACAACACTGGAACAGCACAAAAACCCCTGTCTAGTTCTAGAAAGGAGAAAGAAAGGATTAGAGATATTTCTTTTCCTGCTCATCTTTTCAAGTTTTAACCATTACAAATGTTTCATTTAGAATTACTCAGAAACAATTTCACTTAAGATGATCTTTTCACTCAACATCTCAAAGCCAAACGTCATCAAAGTCTGAAAAACTAAAATATATCAAAATTTCTTTTTTTTACAGCCTCTTTGCAGGATCTATGCTACATCTGAGGAATGAATCCACTGTCTAACAGACTGTCACCATTAGAATTTTGTCCTTGATATACACTATCACTAAGGTACTACTTTAGCTGCAAAAATTTTAAAACGCACAATAGATAATGCATATTAGTCATAGTCACTGATCTTTCATACAGACTTATAAAATAGTGACATCACCTTATATAGCAAAAAGGAACTTTTCTGGCATCTTACATAGAAAATTACATGTCTATCTGCAAAACAGCAGAACTGTCTTCAGTCTGAGATCTCAAAAGCAAACAAACAAAAAAACTCTAAACTAATACTCCACCTTACCAGTATTCTCTCCTTTTATTTTATATCTCACTTATTACTCACTCATTAGACCACCTACCGGGTGGATACTCAGATGGTGTAACACAAGAACTTTGTCATAAATTTTCTCTAAAAAAAATGCATGAGAAAGATCGAAGTAACTAGAACACCTGAAACCACCAAATGTGCAAGTTCTGCTTCCTGAAAAGCTCCAGACTGGGACACAGCTGAACACAGCTGGACTTGCAAAGAGGCAGAGTGCAGGGACAGATTACAATCCAAGGTTGTATGGAATCTGGGACACAGAAAGCATATGCTTGCTCATTTACAAAGATCCTTGCATAGTTTCGCTTACACATAAACCAGCAGCTTCCTGTTACTCTTGATCCCTCTGTCCACCATTTTTCCCCCACAATATATGGAAATGTTTAGTTTAATTACTGTATAAGCACTGAATAAATGGCTATATGCATATACACACATACACAAATGGCTGAATTTTGTGTGAAAGTCTACTAGTAGGTTTGCATTTTTATCAGATTAAAAAGTCTAATGAATAAAATCTTATAGATACTGCATGACCTCACTTCAGCAGACATATTATTTGATTCACTGGAGCGGAGACAAAAATTGTCAGATGCAACTCAACATTTATGGACACAGTGAGCTAACGTTCGTAGTTGCAAGTTGAAGAGACAATCATCAGTTCATTTCATATACATTTTAAGTGTTCTATATAATCACCAGTATATTGTAACCTGCCACTCTTAATGATACATTTGCTAAAGGAAGATTCAAATGGAAATCATAGATTTGAAATCTGAAAAATCAGGGAGAAATCTCTTATTGAAATCCAAGGATGTTTTCAGGTACTATGATGTCGGAGTGTCATAAGAAAGCCCAGACCTCCTGGTAGTAGGTGTCTTTTCCTCTTGTGCACGACAGAAAATAGTACACTCTTGCACGTATGACAGAACCATAGAATATCCTGAGTTGGAAGGGACCCACAAGGATCATCAAGTCCAACTCCTGGCTCAACACAGGACCACCCAAAAATCAGACCATATGTCTGAGAGCATTGTCCAAATGCTTCTTGAACTCCAGCAGGCTCGGTGCCATGACTGCTTCCCTGTGGAGCCAGTTCTGGTTCCCTACCACCCTATCAGTGAAGAGCTTTTTCCTAAACTCCAGCCTGAACCTCCCTTATCTCAGGTTCATGCCGTTCCCTAGGGTCCTGTTGGTGTCACCAGAGAGAAGAGATCAGCACCTGCCCCTCAGCTCTCCTCATGAGCAAGCTGTAGGCCGCCATGTGGTCTCCCCTCAGTTTCCTCTCCTCTAGGCTGAACAAACCAAGTGACATCAGCTGCTCCTCATACATCACCCCTCTAGACCCTTCGCCCTAATAGTTTTATGTCCTTCTGATATTGTGGCACCCAAACCTGCACACAGTGCTCGAGGTGAGGCAGCACCAGTGCAGAGCAGAGCGGGACAATCCCTTCCCTCGACCGGCCAGCAGTGCCATGCCTGATGCATCCCAGGACACAGCTGGCCCTCCTGGCTGCCAGGGCACGCTGCTGACTCACATTCAACTTGCCGTCAACCAAAACCCCCAGATCCCTTGCTGCGGGGCTGATATCCAGCCTCTCATCCCTCAGTCTGTACATATAGCCAGGGTTGCTCCATCCCAGGTGCAGAATCCAGCACTTGCTCTTGTTAAACTTCATGTAGTTGGTGATTGCCCAGCCCTCTACCTTGTCAAGATCTCTCTGCAAGGCCTCTCTACCCTTGAGTCAACAGCTCCTCCCAATTTAGTGTCTTCAGCAAACTTATATACCTTCAAGTCCTGCATTCAGATGATTTATAAAAACATTAAAGAGAACTGGCCCTAAAATGGAGCCCTGCAGAACCCCACTAGTGACCGGCTGCCTGATGTAACCCCATTTACCACAATCCTTTGAGCCTGACCCATCAGCCAATTGTTCACCCTTTGCATTATGCATTTATCTAGCTGTACGCTGGACATTTTGTCCAGAAGGATACCGTGAGAAACAGCATTGAAAGCTTTGCAGAAATCCAAAAAGATTATGTCAACTGGCTTCCCTTGGTCAACTAGGTGGGTAGCCTTGTCATAAAAGGAAATTAAGTTTGTTAAACAGGAGTTTCCCCTCGTGAACCCGTGTTGGCTGCAACCAATGACTGTGTTGTCTTTCAGGTGTTTTTCAACAACTCCCAGAATAAACTTCTTCATAATTTTACCAGGCACTGAAGTGAGACTGACAGGCCTGTAATTAGCAGGGTCTTCTTTCTTGCCCTTCTTGAAAATTGGAAAGTTTGCCAGCTTCCAGTCGACTGGAACCTCTCCAGATTCCCAAGACCATTGAAAAAATAATTGAGAGAGGTCTTGCAGCCACATCAGCCAGCTCTCCGAGTACCCTGGGATGAATTCCATTGGGCCCCATAGACTTAAATGCATCCAGCTGGAGCAGCAAATCCTGCACAAGTTTGGGGTTGGCTGGGAGTTTATCATTACCACAGTCATGGTTGTCCAAACTCAGGATCCCCAGAGCCCATCACTGGTGTTGAAGACAAAGGTGAAGAAGGCATTAAATGTCTCTGCTTTGTCTACGTCCCTACTTCTGAGGTGACCATCCTCACCAAGTAATAGACCAATGTTTTTTCTGGTCCTCCTTTTGCAGTTAACATATTTTAAAAAGTCTTTTTTATTGTCTCCCACAGTACTGGCCAGCTTCAACTTTAATTGAGCTTTGTCCGCATGAATTTCCTCCTTACAAAGGTGAACAGCATCTCTCTAGTCCTCCCACATCACTCGACCTTGCTTCCAGTAGCCATACACGTTCTTTTTCCACCTAAGCTCTAGAAGAAGCCAATCTGACCTTCTGCCCTGCCTGCATGACTTCTGGTATTTTGCAATTGCCTGTTCCTGTGCTTTTAAGAGTTGGTACTTAAAAAGTGACCAGCACTGATGTACCCCAATGCCTTCAAAAGCAGTTTCCCAGGGTACCTTACTGACTAGTACCCTGAGCAGCCTGAAGTCTACTCTCCCCATATCCAGGGCTGAAGTTTTGGTGGCAGTTCTTCTCCTATCACCAAAGATTTTAAACTGAACTACTTCATGGTCACTATGGCCAAGACAGTCAAACAGCCACTTCACCCACAAGACCCTCTCTGTTTACAAACAACAAATCTAGGAGGGCACCTTTCCTAGTCACCTCCCTTAGTACCTGTAGCAAGAAGTTATCATCAAGCTGTTTTAGGAATCTCCTGGTTCTGTTTGTATCAGCTGTGTTGTATTCCCTGTTCACATCTGGCAAGTTACCAATACGGACAAGGGCGGCTGATTTAGAGGTATCTCGTAGTTCCTTAAAGAATAATTCATCGGTGTCATCATCCCGGCTGGGTGGCCTACAGTAGACTCTCACAATGACATCCACTTTATTTGCTTGTCTCTTAATCCTTACCCAGAAGCTTTCAACCGTGTCATTGCCAACTACAAGCTCCATACAGTCCAGCCCCTCTATTATATACAGCACCAACCCCTGCCTCACCTGCCCTGCCTGTCTATTCTGAAGAACCTGTAACCATCCATCGTAACACACCAGTCACAGGACTTCCCACCACGTTTCGCTTATGCCAGTGATGTTTCTATGGGACTGAGCCAAGGCTTCTAGCTCCTCTTGTTTGCTCCTCACACTGTATGCACTGGTGTAGAAACATTTCAAATGTGCTTCTGAGCAGACTGAAGGATCTCACTAGCATGCAGTCCCTCAAATTTTGGCATGCTGTCCCATAGCTTATCATCATCGAGCCTGGTTTTATCCCTTTCCCCTTTGAAGTCTGGTTTAAAGCTGCATTGATCAGCCCTGCAAACTCCTGCACAAAAATCCTTTTCCCCCTCTGAGCAAGGCGCATTCCTTAGTATCCATAAGGGTCAGCAATGGGACCTTGGCATGCAGAGCTGGCTAAGAGCTGGCTTCCAAAATAGCTTTTACAATGTCATGGCGATTCCACTGTATCTTCAAAGTGCTGTACTAATTTTTCAAACTAAAACCAGAAAACTACATCCCTAACAAGTGAAAGGGTTGCCTAAAGCTTCAGCTTTTAAATCACCAGTTGACAAGAGAGCACAAATGCAGAACATTTAAAAATATTAACATTCCTATAGAAATTTATACTGATATATACTGGGAGATTATGTTAACCTGTCACTCCATCTTGATGCTGTGACTTCAGTAAGGTATGGCCACAGTTACTTATGATATCATCAGAACGTGTCACTGAAATCAGAACCTCCATGAGTGCTGGAAGATTTGAGCTAGGAGAGGTCAAGCTGTCACAGCCTCCTAATCGGTAGTTTTCTTCTAACATGCTACTCAGATTAATAAAAGAACAATTACTTTCACTCTCAATCTTCTTCTATATTGTTGTAATCTTGGATAAATAGAATTTAACAAGATCACCTTATGCTAAATTGATTTTTCTATTCTATAGAGCAAAGTGCTTTTCAGTTTGGAACTCAACAGTACACGCAGTGAAGTTATCATGATCAAAACAATACTTTCAGTAGATGAAATGTGAAGACATGCACAATATATTGCTTTGCTATGAAATTCTAATATAAATGTGGGTAATTTCTATATTCAGATTCCTGAAAATGAATGTTTTATCCCTTGCAATAAATTAATTTTTTCCCTTTTCAGTGAAGGATCTTTCAAAAACACATTCCTTTTGGAAATCGCATATATCCTCATAAGATAGATAAAGTCATCCTATGCTGAACTGAAGTCAGGACCTACCCAATCTAATACATCTTTAGTATCAAATATATGATCTACTAAATCATATCAGTATTATGTATATTGAAAGCTAAACTGATGAATCACTGGATAAATCAGATAGCAAATGCATGACAATATAGTATTTATTAAAATGGAACAGTGATTTGTTTCAGCTGCCAGAACTTAATATATCAGCTTCTGAAGAATTCTGTAAAATTGCAGGGATTTAGCAGAAAGGCAAAAGCCAAAGGTAAAAATAGGCTAGAAAAGGGCAATCTGTGTGCGCATCCACAGAATAAGATATACTGTTGTTTGGTGGGGGTGTTCATTAGGGCTTCCAAAGAAGTGCAGATACTCCACTAATAGTCAGATTCAGGCATTTGTTTGGGATTTTACATTTAACAGGCAGGAAAAAAAAAACATGGTAAAAACTAGGCAACAAAACCAAAAACGACTAAATATTTTGAAAAAAGCCCTTGGTGAAAGGCTGAGGAAAATAGGTACATTCACTCAAAAGAAATAAGAATGAGATATGGTAATATAACCCCACGTATGCATTTTTTATTTCCATCTCTGTTAATAATATTTAGACACAACATTTAACAAAGTAATGAGTATTACTAAAAATACTACAAAAACTCTTAACAAAAACAGCCTATGTAAAAAACTCTCATCATGTTTCCAGAATATCTGTTTCAGGAGAGACCTGAGAAGTCATGTCCTTTAAGTTGTTCGCTAATGACAAATAGATCTCTGCCAGACCAAAGCAGCAAAGCAGACTCCAGATTTTTGAAATATTAAATGAGGTTACAAATAGGACATGGATCAAATTCCATCATAATCTCAGAAAAGCAAGGAAAATATCCATGAGACTGACACGAACAGGACAAATGCAAGTTCAATACTGAGAAAATTTTAAAAGCCCAATTAAATAATGGGACAAGTGGTCATGACTAGCTGCAGAATTGTAACAAGTAAAGGATGCGAAACACTTTGGCTGAGGTCATGACATGCTTCATGTTCTTTGGTGCTCAACAGAACCCTACCCAGATATTCTTTTTTACATCCACTCAAACCTGTGACTACACTGGAATGTTAGTTTCTTTAGCACCCCTCCTTTTCCACCTCTGTGAGGATTACCTGAATTAACTGCCAGATTTTTTTTTTTTTTTGACATTTTGAATTAAGAGGACAGGCAAATAGATGTTTATGGTTGAAACAGCAGACAGCAACATGGTTAAAAACAGTAAAATATCGCCATGCATTATATTTCTGATGGTTTATCTTAGCCGTTAAAAAGAAAGCATTTAAAAATATTTATATGGATAATACCCCCAACACTGTATTTTCCCTGTATTTGGGATTATGTCTCTAAATGCAGGCTGAGATAGGTCTGGTGCATAAAATGCGTTAAACACAAGCCTCAAAGTTACTCTTTTCTGCTCTTGCCCTTATGTGGAAAATAAGTTCCTGAAGATGTACCTTTTGCGTGTGTAACCTCTCTCCCTACTTCAATTTGCAAGTGCAAAAAGCAGAAACAATTTTGCATGGTGTGGCTGATAATCAGAGATAGGATCTATTTTTTTCCACTGAGACCTAACTACCTTGCTGAATAAAAAAAAGGGAATAATGTAAATGTGCAGCTATATATTGAAGTTGGCCAATTAACCCTCCTGTATTGCACAATGGAACCTTACTTGCACCGCTGAACATTTCTGTCAAAGAGTAATCCCACTTGGCAGCCACGTATTAGCCAATCACATCAGAAGTCTGAGGTCTCTAAAAAGCACTGCCTTTCTTCCTCTTTTCTGTAACTGTCTACATTTCCAGCATCCTGTACATAATTAGGAATAATTAATTTTCCTTACAGTTTTCCCAGCCCTAAAAATTATTTAAAAATGGAAGAATCTCTCAGCATATATGTATGTTCTCTCTACACAGTTTCCCTTATACAAAATAGCCTAGTGTGCCTTCACTATCATGTTGCAGTATTTCTGACTTTGCATTCATGTCTTCATCTACCCATCTTCTGCACAGCTGACATTGGTACAACCAGCCTCATTTGTCAGAGGAAAGAGTGCAAGTAGCTAGGCCTGCCTAATTTCAGCTCTACTTGCAAGAGGGACGAGACCACATGAAGTCTGGCTCCCCTGATGCCCTCAGACTCCTCCACTGTTGTCCCATGAGGCTTCCCCTGCCTGCAGGGAGTGTTTTAACTCAGTGAGGAAACCAGAGTCCCTGAAGAGCACAAGCACAATTGGGCGCTGCCCAACCTTATCCCATGGCCAAGCCCAGTCCACCTCCTGCAGCCACAGCGAGGGTCGGTTCTCTCCCAGGGCTGCTGGGATGAATGCTCATGTTGGTAGGAAAGCAAAAAAAAAAAAAAAAAAAGGAAAAAAAAACGCTTATGTTGGAAGGAAAACAAAAAAAAAAAAAGAAAAAAGAAAAAAGGTACTCAGGAACATAAGTAAACAGATCACTGAGGAAACACACTTTGGCAATTGGGAGACTGAAGTCAGCAAAGTTTCAGCACGCTTGGGAAAGGTACAAGCCGAGAAGGTGCTGCAGTGGCTGGACAAGCTGTTTGCTCAGCATGGGACAGAGCAAACCTCTTAGGATGCAGAAATCCCAGGCAGGTGAGGACGGCCAGGTCTGGAGCTGCTATAAAGAAAATATTGGCATACCACCATGGTCTCAGATAGGTCACCAGAGCTAATACTATAAGGCCCTGCCCGTGCCTTAGGTGGAAACTTGTATATTCACTCTGGTGCTGCTAACGTAGAATTAAAAACCAGTCACTAAAATTTTGTCAGAGGTAAGTGAAATAGGAAAACAGGTCAGATGTAGAAAAGGGTATTTGTTTGCATCAGGTTCATTTTATGCTCAGATCATCACTCTGTCAGGGAACATCAGAGTACCTCTTTAGGCACCCAAATTTGAAAGAAATGGCTAGTATATTTATTCTAATCAACTTTGCTTATTGTCTGCATTGAAAGCCAGGGGAATGTTCATATGCTTACCTGTAAGGATGTGTTAGAGAGCTTTGCTACACTAAACTGATTTAATCTTTTGCTCTGTGGTCTTTTATATGCCTGTGCAAATATTTCTGCTACTAAAGTTTGTAAGCAGACTCTCCTACAGATTATAGTGTTATAAATAGGTGATAAGGCAGAACAAGAACTAGCTCAATGGTTTCAACATCTCCAAAATCTGGTATTTAATTTTCTCCAAACTAAAGCACCAAGAATACTGTGAAAGGACACTGAAAGATAAGAGCTAGGGTCAGTTAATCTACCCAACTGCCAATATGCTGTATGAATTTGTGGTTCCCATACATTTTTGAATTTATCTTCCTCACTTTTCACAACTTCTTCATTATCTCTTAAAATGAAGTCATTTCTATTAGAAAACATTTGTCCCCAAGCTGCTGAATTCTCATTAGTTTTCCCAGTCTCTGGGTACTTTTTGCAGTTGAGATGCCCTCAGAGATTTTTCTTTGTTTTGCAGCTCCTGAAGTACAGCACAGGATTTAAGAAGCTAATATGTATCATAAAAGGTAGTTATTTTGAAGTGACCCTCACCATATCTTATACCCTTTCCCCACAAGTTTATTGTTCAGACTATCTCAGAAAATAATAGCAAGATGATAATCTCTAAATGGGTGTGTACCACAACAGCAAAACAAGAAAACAGGAACACTTAGGCCAACATAATTCTAGTTAGCCATCAGTATCTGTCTTTCAAAAATTACTATTTGAATAAACATTCATATGATCAGGGTCAACGTTGCTGGCATCTTAACTGTGATACATTCCAGTTTTCTTAATGGCTCTTGCCTACTTGCCAGGTCTCGTCATTTCTACAAAAGTAAAGTGGTACTGCTGGCATGGGACAGTCAGCAATCTGAGTTTGCCACCTTGTTTGAAAGAAAGGTTGATAAATTGAACATAACAGCCTGCAATGGCAGTGTGAGCGATGTAGTTCAAAAAGCAAATGCAGGGCTTAAGAGCAGTAGTATTTAAAACTTTTAAAAATTAGAGAATAGAAAAGCAATGTATCATGAGATAATATTCAAAGCTAAAGATGCGTCAACTTATTTATCAATTGAATTGCTTTAATAAAAACTTATTTGGAAAGGCCTGCAGGATGTATGACATGCAATTTTTTAGTGGTTATAATACATACATATATATGATATATATATGTATTAAAACATATGTAAATCCTTCTTTCCCTCCCTGCTTGGAAGTAACTTACTTGTGGCTTTGTCACTCAAGTTCTGCAAAAACATGCTTGCACATTTGCCTGATTTAATATTCTACTAAACATTTATGTCTTTGTAAAATAATATTTTATACCTTTTTTTTGTTTTACAGCAAATTATAAAAAGAGAATGAGTCAATATCCACTGTTTTGACTGTTTTGTTTTGAGGGCTTGTTTTGTTTTTAACGCAGTGGTTGATCTGAAATGCATTCTGCTTTCTGATCGCTGATGGAAAATTCATATTTGCCTTGTAAAGAAATTGAACCCCTAGGTCAAAAATGCAGCATGGAACACGTTTCATCATCATACTCCATATATTGCTGGGATGTGTCAGTCTATCATTCTGAAGAGCTTGTGTTTTTCACATTTATCTGTGGGTAAAAATTTTAACATACTTTAGGTGTCTACATCACATTTTCAGAAGTCATTTGTGTATTTTGGACCCTAATTCCATCAGCTGTCAATGGCATTTGGACTTCTTTATCACTTTTAAAATTAGGGAATTGGTCACATTGGGGGTAACTTTCTAAAGTATCTATTTTCATTATGTTTACTGCCTAATAATTAAGTCATTTAGAATATCTTCTACAATATCATCACTATTCACTTGACATACTCAGCTATTTTTGTATATTGGACTATTATATATCTTTGAATTAAGATTCAGATCCTCAAAAGTACCATCTTCTTGATAAAAGCAAACAGGATGCTTTGAGGTACAGCAAACTGATAAGAGTTTCTGTTCACTACATGGTACAATTCACAAAGCTCAATAAACAATGTAGGCACAAACCTGTAAGAGTGACAAATAGACAGCAGTCAGTGTGGGGTTTTTTTGTTTGTTTTTTTACTTTCTTTAATACTAGATTAGAGGGGGTATTTTTAAGGTGAAGTTGTAAAGAATTTGCATAGGAAATAGCAACCATAGCTCAAGAGAAATCTCATGTTCATCATAATTTGTTATTAGATTAACTTTAGCATAACTCAGAGCACCTTTCTACAGTTCTGTTTAAAAATTCTATAATGCAGACAAATTAAAACATATGCAGTAATGATTTAGCTGAGATGCAACACTGTGTCTACAGTGGAATCCTTCTGTGACCTTGCTAAGTTTACAGAGCGTGCCAGTAACAGAGCTGGGATTAGAAAACTGACTGATTAAAATTTTGCTCACTAGGATAAAACACTTGAAATGAATCATCTCATTTTCCAGCATGTCCTCGGGTTGCTGCAGGCACAATAAATTACATTCATATAATAGCAAACAACTACAAAAAAAATTAGAGTTAATACATTTCATATATATTGTAATACCATGGCCTATTTTTAAACCTCTGAATCACCTTAAGTTTTTATGTTCACAGACAATGAAATATATGACCAGTATTTTCAGAGTGAAATTTCAGAAGCATCAGCCTGATCCAAAACACATAGAACTAAACTGAGATCTTTCTACTGACTCAGTGGGCTCCAGAACAAACCTCATCTGCACATTTCAGATTAACATCGAATGCTGTCCCTAGTATCTCCGCAAAGAACGCGCTTGCAGAGATGCTGAATGTTCTGGGTATAACCTTGTGCTCCAGTGAGTAGAATATAAATAGAAAACAGCAACAAGCAATTGCAGTGGAAAATAATCAGCAAAAGTAGTAATGGAATTAATGGCTGCCAAAGCCTTGCACATCGTGGCAAAAACACAATCCATCATGCAGCTGCTTGTCATTTTTGCAAGGGGTTCCAAACAGCTAAGGTTCACCTAAGGAGGCAAATCTCCTAGGTGTCTCTCTAGTAAATAAAGAGATGTAGGCTCCTCCACAGGGAGATTAAGAGCTGGCTCTTCCAATTGCCTTCTGAAGAAGCCCATTTACTCCACCTACCATAAAGACAAAGGCTGAGCAGACTTGCTGCTCTGGTGTAAAAGCCTATTATTTGCGCAAGCAGTTACACAGAACTCGGTTTTTCTAGCAGAGTAAATAGTTAATATCTATGTCTACGAAACAATCCCAAACTTTTGTGAAGACAGTGAAGGAGCTATTCAGCTAGCTTGGTGGTCTACCGAACAAAGTAATCAGCAGTGCTCTATTTTAAGCTCCCTAAAATTTAAATGAAATCCTTTCATCTTGGCAGAATTACCAAAAATACTATTTTTCATTGTATCTATTTTTACTACATGTTGCAGTACTTCCCAAAAGTTTCAGAGAGAATTACTACAGATGCTCTATAAAGATATCAAAAACCACACAGTATCTCCTTAAATATGTTGTCTTTTTCTATTCATCTAACGTCATAAGTAACTCTCCTGCAGTTGCTGAGAAGTACAGGAGTTACGTTTTGCACTCTGTGTATTAATCAGATTTGAAAACACTTGAGCACACATACATGTCAAAACGCCAGCTATCAGGCAAATTCGTGAAATGCTAAATCTAAAAGAGAAAACGTAAAAATGAAAGCATTGCAGAGGTTCTAATTGTGCTCAAAATTTACACCAGGCTTTTGAACTGGATTTGAAAGGAAACGGACAGTCTTAAAAGGAGCATCACTGTTATTTTAACTCCTGCAAGGCAACTTGCATCCTTCAGAATATCCTACCTTTCCCCTGCCCTGGGATCCTGGTACTGCTAGGGAAACAGAGACAGCTGTGTATCGTGAAATACTCCATCACCATTCCAGGAAACGACTGTGAAGGAGGGAATTAGATTACATAAGTGATCATGCTGAAAACTAACAAGATACATTCTGAAATAAAACTAGGACAAATTCAAGACAACTTGAAATTCCATGCCTCCATTTAATGTATAGATCTAGAACACAATCAATTCTCAACCATTTTGTTTGTTTTCTAAACGAGGTGCAAACTAGAATTCTTTATTTAAACACAAACTGAGATTCACTGGACTACTATTTCTGCAGAGTCTGGCTCCAATCTGTATACCAGTTGTCAAGACCACAATATTAGCATTTCACTGTAGGTTTTAAGATATCTGAATTTCTACTTTTGTAGAAGGGTACACTAGGATTTTTAAGGAGAAATAAGATACTGAGACTCAAAGACATTCCCCACCCCGCCCCCATCTTTTTTTTTTTCCTGAGGGGAAGCATTTTACTGGTGCTAGCAATTTACAATCTCAAGTGCATTTTCTGGAAAATAAATATTTGCAATAAAAATAACGTATAATTTTAAGAATGATTACAGAGAGATTCATAGGAAAAAAAAAAAGCTGTATTCTTATATACCTTCATTAGAACACTAGAAATTGCATTACCATAACAGGGAGTCAATGTATGGCCAGGTTTTTTAGATCACAACCACAGAAAATATTAACAGGTTAAAATTAGCTGCTAAAGACATCTCATTTTTTCACACTACAAATATTGTCCTTCATTTTAAAAAAAATATCAGCCACTGCAGACAGCTATTGCAGACAAACAAGAAATTAATCCTAAACAGCCATTCATCCAACTAGTAATAAGGTACAAACATATTACCTTTAAAAACAACATTAAAAAAAAAAACACTCTTTCGCTGAGTTTACTATATATTAGCTTTACTGTTTTATAAATGACTGCACAGGTGAAAAATGAAGGAGATTTCTCCAGACAATAACCAAACGTAGACAATAATGCCTCTGAACCAAATCGCTAACATTCATGGAAGTTAATAAATTTATAGACTGATGATGAGATGCAAGTTCATTTCAAAGAATATTTCTCCATTCCTTTGACATTACTGCAGCCCTGAAATAGAGGTTTGCTCTAAGAGTAATATAATAAGCTATAACTACAGGAGAATTATGCAATTAAAATGGGAGTTCAATCCTTGTGATCCAATGCTTCTTCTACATCCACTAGAAACACAAAGATATTAACAGAAGCTGAGACTTTGGTAAGATGCTGAACAACTATATGGAAAAAGATGTTTACTGTGCACATGGAGTGTATTCACTTTAAATTCTCATTCAGGAAAGCATTCTTATTCAGGAAAACACTTAAGTGCATGCTTGACTTTAAACACTTGCTTTGGGCCTAGTGAAGTAAATGAGATTTAATCATGTTCCAGATAATGATGGATATAAAGCCAAAAGATATTAACATGAATGGTTTTTGGATCCAGGCTTTGCATTTTTCAAGTCTTAAATATACACATACAGACATGTACATACACATATACATACACCCCCACACAGACACATACACAGAGATCTGTCTCTAAACTAAGCCAAAACACAAGAAACTAGAATTCAAAAGATAATTTGTTAAGGAATCAGAATTAAACTGAAAATACAGATTTGAAATACAGTGGCCACTTCATCCTGCTGGCTCCTTAAATCCCAAGCTTACTTACTCTAAAGTAAACATTTATGAAAGCCTAAGCATTTCCTATCTGGAATCTTCCTTATGTACTCTCATGCCCCAAGTTTTGATTTCTCAGAAAATAAATGGTTTGGCTCTAAGAAAAATCCAGTTTACATAGCTTTTTTGTCATGTTCTGATGCCAGGAACAAGAATCCATTCCTCTTCTAAAGAGATGAGTCTCCTGATAAGAGGCTGATGTTGGCACAAGCACAGATTTCACATCATAGCTCACTTTATGGGCTTCTTTACATGAGATACAGAAGAAAAAATAAGGCACAGTTTATAATAATATGACAAACCTTTACAGTTAGTTTAATCATTAATTACTCAATCACTTATTGGGTTAATCATTATTTTCCTGATATAGAAAATGAAGACGACTCCTCCTCATTTTATCCCTCAAATAAAGAAAAGATGCCCTTCTAGAAGCAATTGCAAAAAAGGGGGTCGGATGAAGCTCCACTGAAGCTTTGCAGCACAATAACATTCTTTTTCTAAAGCACATTTAAGATGCAGTGAAGCTCTCTTTTAAAGCTTAATAATAACTGAAGCTGTAAGACTTTCCTCCTAAAACACAGCACACACACAAATCTGCCCAGTAGAAGACTGTACATTAGGGAAGGCTTTTTACTGTGGACTGAAGATAGAGACCTGGTTATTATTTGATGAAGATCTATAGATGTGTGAACAGAAGCAGCCAAAAGAAACAGTCAGAAAAGCTAGGGGAACAGCAAGAAAAATACTTGCCATCTAACTATCAGATAGTCTGTGCTATTTGGAAAACAGAATGAAATAGAAAATAAACTGCTATCTCTTCCATTCCTGTTGTGCTCGAGGAAGCATTTTTTACTTCTTTAGTATACAAGGGAAACGGCATCTGAGAAATACTGCTGAAAATCACTGGTTTCTCTCCATAACAGAAAAGGAGAAAGTGTGTTAAAAAAAGACAACAAAAAAACCACTGAACTATAGAACTAAAAATAAAATTCTAATTTTTTTTGAAGGCTCATAGCTGAATAGAAGGACAGGTTTCAACCACACGATTTACAAATAGAAAGTGGGGAAAGTTCCACGGCTTGATGTTCTGTAACAGGTTTGTTTAAAGGTTTCTCTAACTCTTAAAATTTGCAATTTTACAAGAATAATAAAACCAGTGTTTCTCCAAAGCCAGAAGGAGCCCACTTCAGCCAAACCTTATTACGGATGAATATGAAACACAAAGAGAGAGAAAGGGAAAGAAGAGAATCAGCTCCCTGTAGATGAAATCTTACACTAAATCTCTTATTTCTCCTCCTTTTGGGGTGCCAATCTAGGTCTGAGTGAGCATTTGTAGGCTGACTGCAACTATACCTGGAGTACAAGCATGAGATTTTTATTATCTGTGGCAGCGAATCTCATCTCCAACAAGCAGAATGTTTAGAATTCTACTTAAAAAGCCTTTTTATACTGTTTTGTTGTTGTTGTTGTTTTGGGGGGGCAGGGGGGTTGTTTGTTTTTCTAAGAGCTAGAAATACTCTATCAGTTGTGTTCTAACAACAGCCTGAGAATGAAATGCATTGAAAGTAACGTGATCAAGTCTATCTGATTTCTTTTCCACGTTTCCACCAAAACAAAGATGATCTTGTCTCACTGATCGCCATCTACTTGGAACATAGATGAAAAACTGATCCTGCAATCTATTCTAACTTCAGTAAGCTCTGCAACAAGGTGGTTTACATTTTCACCATTGTACAAGCCTAAGTGAATCATCACTGTCTTATTTGCAAAGCTTCTAACTTCTGAGAATGGCTCAGGCTGTCAAGGTAGGCACTGAGTATGTAAAGAAGACACAGCTGAAAGACATCCAAAGGGCATCCTATACTAAACATGGAAAAGATGCAAAGATACCTAAGCTGCTAAATTCATATATCACTTATGCAACATTAACTTTTGAGCTTTCGTTCAGAAGCTCTGCGATTCTCAGTGCTTGAAAACAGCAATGCTACTCTACGGACTGAGATGAAGATGGCTTCTGGGGATATGAAAGACTTTTCTTCTTGCTTTTAGTAGCTATAACTCCTAATAAATGACAGTTATCAAACTTTCACCTATCAAGGGTGTTCTGTTAAGATCAGCCTTGCAAAAGCTCTTTTAGGAAGAAAAAAGGGTTGGACTTGAGACAGGAACAAGAACTAAGAGGAAAGACTCATTTCAGATAGAAATTAAAAATCTAATTTGTCTAAGCAGCTATATAAACATTCATATCAAAGACTGATAAAGTTTGCAATCTAAAACCAAATGGTGCTGGAATTTTAGGAATTACTGTGATGACTGATGGTTCCATTTCTATTCAATACTGAATTTGATTTGTTGTTTTGATAGTTGCTTTGCTTTACTCCTTATGGTAGCATAACCGATGTAATTCTTGAAATACATTTTCATGAGTGCATTAATATTATTCAAAAACACTAGTCACTACTCCAAAATTTAATTATATTGATATAATTTCAGTAAGCTTAAGGCACATGGATTCTGAGTCTCATTTTTTTCCCCCCCAAAAATATGTGATTCTCTAATACAGAACACAAAATTTTACCTAAATCTTTCATTTGTCACTTGTATCTCAAATATTACTTACGTGGAGCAGCAGAGGAGCATTAGGACACACAGCCTACAGCCAGGT
Source organism: Chauna torquata (assembly GCA_013399475.1). Lineage (NCBI taxonomy): Eukaryota > Metazoa > Chordata > Aves > Anseriformes > Anhimidae > Chauna > Chauna torquata. The sequence goes on along the minus strand of VXAL01006470.1, from coordinate 53,219 downwards.
TAGATACTTAAACTGACAAGCATGAAGACTCCAAGTGCCCAAATGAAGGTTTCCACCTGGAGAAGCAGTTGTCATTCATATCTTTCCCAGAAATAAAACTTCTTACTTTCTATAACCATAGCATTTTACAGACTGCCCAACTGAAAATCACACTATTCTATGTTTTTCAGATTGCTTTGGTTTTTTGAGGGAGGGTTTTTTTGTTTGTTTTTTCTTTTTTCCTTCAGATTACTATATGAAACATGATTACTAAATAAATTCAAAATATTTTATGGAAATATATCTGTACCATAAATATGCCTCAAGTTTCAGTCTTATGGAAATAAAATGTTTCCACAAAATCCTTTCAGTATTCTCTAAGTGAAAGTTTCAGGAATCTTTTTATTACACTCTTCAGTTTTTTATTTTGATTCAAGATGAAAGGACAGGACAGAAATTCTGAATTTTGACTAGCTTAAACATAGTTAAATGTTGTTTCCTATAACTAAATGTTGCCATCACAACTACATATCTTTAGAGACTTCAAGACTAAAGCACGAGGAAGTGTATGGATACCGTTTTACTTTTCATCATCTCAGCTTGCATACCTCCTGACAAAGATCTGTTTATCAAAATCAGATGTTTCCACCTGTTTTGCATTTCAAGTTGGAATTTAACCTCAAAACAGTCAGGTCCAAGCAAAGTATTTACAATGGCTCATAAGCTACCCCTCATCCATGCTGATAATGTTCTGCAGCCATTTATGACATTTCATTTACATTGTTTTCATTTCAGCTCCAGTACTCTCAGTGCTTACTTGAGATATGAAGAGGCAATACTTACACAAGACATAATAAAAAAAAAAAAGGCTGCAACATTAAGATCTTTTATTTCTGATGACATCTGTACAAAAGAGGATTCTCTGTGCTTTGCATGCAGATTTATTAAGATCTGATAACAAAGATCCTTGACTGGTGACCTTGACTAAAATTTCACTAGGTTTTCCTGCCCTTTCTCTCCCCAGTTTGGAAGCAACTGACTGTAAAAGGCACTTCAACTCTTTTTGCTGTGTGTATGTGCATCAAAGAACACAGACTATTTGAGCTCAGTTAGGACAAAAAGTGGAACATATTGTGCATGCCTTGAAAACTGGGTGCCCTGTGCCAACCAGTTGAGCAGTTGTAAAGATAATCAGAGAACCTGCACCCAGAATCTCTTAATTACACAGCTCATTCCTCTGTTTGCTAGGTATCACAGATTCCTGAGAGACAGAAAGTGCTCAGACTGCTGGGAAAGGAGAGAATTCAACAACAGCATCTTATTTAAGTCAAGGTCCCTAAAGTGTTTTAAATGAGGCCAGACATTAAGGTCGTATAATTAAAGCCTTGCACAATTATAAAATAATTAGGGCCTGATCCTGTAATGTCTTTTCTCTGGAGAACGCACACATCAGATTCCCTTGGAATACTTGTACACTAGGCATGACTGCTGCTAGCAGTGATGTATCTGAACTAGCATTACACAAACTAGCTTCAGTACTGGGTAGCAGTAACAGAGCAAAGCTCAGAAAAGGCTACCATCCACAGTATTTACCAGTCTCCTTGAGCACATTTTTGTAGTCCACACTGCATTCTGTAGCTGCAGCTATTCTGCCAGCAGAAGCCAGTCTAGACCATCTAAAACTGCAGTGTAGCTCACTATTATTTTGATGAGTATATGTTATAGTAATAAATCAAAGCCCATAGTTTTTCAGACTGCCTAAGGACGCCAGATATAGGTTCCCAAAGTATTAATAAACTAAAATATTTTTAGTGAAAAGAATTATGTCCAACTAATTCTTAGGGCTTTACTTACAAAAGCCAAATCAGACTTGGGGAAGTATAACTAAATTATCTTTGGTAATAGTTTTTCTTAGCTACAGCAAATGTTAAGACAGGGAAGTAATGTTTGTTTTCCTCTAACATATTTTCTTTGTAAAAAAAAAAAAAGAATAAAAATCAACGTCTATCTATAGCTATGCAACTGGATGTCAGCTATCATTTTAAAAGCTTCACTGGGCATTCAGTGCATAATCATACTTCAAATGACATCCTAATTCTACTCCACAGGAATGGCTGCATGAAAACATAGCAACAGCCTGAGAAATGAAACTCATGGTTCCCTGAAATGCTGTGGAAATCAATAGTCTTGCATATGGATTCCATACAATGATGTTAGACCGCAGATTTTATAACCAAGTGAAAACTAAAATATTAGAAAATGAAGGTTAACCTCTCAGTCACCAATCCTGAAAGGTTATCAAGGATGGCACTTAATGCTAGTAACATGGCTTTGAAAATACAAAATACTGTTAATAACTAACTACTGTTCTGAACCCGTTTGTGCACAATAGCCTCCCACAGAAGGGACTAACTAACCAGAGATTCAAGCAATTCAAAATGTATGCCAAGCAAAACCACATTTCACTGCCAAAAGTTTTCCCCAAGAGGTGAATAACATTTTTCATAAGTCTGTGGAAATGACTGAATTAAGTTTGGTAATGAAATACTCATAGCTACTTTCTATGTATGATTCAGCATTTCATTTCTCTACTGAATAATATGGGTTGCATTAATTACTTAAAAGGGAAGCTCATATTTATTATTCAATGAAAAGATTAACAGTCTAGAACACAATATTTTAATACACTAAGGAATATTTATCTCAATGTTTAAAGCATGAAATTCGGTTATCTTAACCTACTTTTCATCCTGGAAGATTATTTATATTATTACAGTTTAATTCCACAGAATTTCAATTACATATATTGAACACATTATGTATTAAGTGGTGCTAATTACACAGTTGATATTTTGTAATTAAAATAACTTTATGAAAACTAGAACTAAGCTCTGTATACAGACCAATTCAACAATCACCAATTGCAGCACTACTAATGGGCTCAGAAAGAGAATATTTTTTCATGTTGTTCTTTTCCCAGCAAGAAATACTGGGGCAACCCAGTTTGTGTGGTGCCCAGTATTTCACCAGTGAATATCTGCTTTTCCTTCCAACTTTTTGGCCATTACCTCCTACATAAGCTTCTCCACTGATGTTGGCTATTCTGCTGTTCCACTGGAAAATAGCTCTCATATGAAAGAGAGCTGTTTTCATGCAGAAAAACAGCTTTTCAGTTACTGTAAATTAATCTAACAGAGGCCTGTAAGTATGAAAACCAACTCCTGAATTTGACCCAGTGGATTAAGAGACAAGAACAATGAGACTAAATGCTCTTGGTAGGCTTTATTGCTGGGCGGGGGGAAGCACTGAGCTTTCACGTTCAACTCAGTTTAGCNAAAAAAAAAAAAAAAAAAAAAAAAAAAGAAGTCTTCTCATTCCTTCCCCCACCCCGCCCCCAAAAAGCATTTTTTCAATTATTAATATTAGAGTCGCTGGAAGGAATGAGCAGTCCAGATAACATCAATGGTAGTGTTAATAATCTGAGGAAAAATGACTTCAGTAGTAAATGATGTTATAAACTGGCAAATTCTTGGACTAGCTGAACAGCATCAACTCAGATTTTCCGTGATTCATTTCAACCAGATGCTCCCTATCCTGATTGCAGCCAAGTCATTGCACGGCTGGACAATCATGCTTAGCATTGTGATCATCAGTGTCACTGCTGTTGTTGACACTAGAATACAACCTTCACTTTCTGTTAGAAATGACATATTCATTAAAGTGTAGGACAGGAGAGGACTCTTCCTGTCTGCCTTCTCCACTATTACTAGAAATGCAGTCACTGTGTAAGAACTGCTTGAGAAGACAGACTAGATGTTGAGAAGTCCTGAGTGTCAACATGATGTGATATAGGGCCCTAAAGAAATCTATCCCTTTTTCCCATCACACTGAGTTTATGTGGATTGTGCTTCTCAATGGCCTTCCTCATAATCCCTAGAAAATCAGGACATGCTGAAATCCGTAGAATTGGAGGTACGTGGGTGATGGCCCACAGCGATACAGGGGAATAAAGTGAGTTAAATGAAGCATTTCTTCCTCACAGGAAAGAAGGAGACCTGAAAGAATAGATACATGTTAAAGAAACTTTTCAAGATGTTACAGGATGTTAGGGGCAAGTAATTAGTTCAGGTTTTTCTTTATTTGGCTTACACAATTGTGTTTACTTAAAAGTACATCCTTCTGGGAAGAAGATGAGCTAATACTGGCTGTTAACAAGCTGTGCTCCTCTGCCCTGATGTAAAACCATTGAAGTCTGTAAGAAACTTAAAGGCCTTATTTCTGGGCCCATTTGAGAGCTTCTTCCATCCTGCACTATATACTCACTCGTATTCCTTCTTCATCCATTCTTATACTTTACTGTAATCTGAGCAACTCAAGTAATTAGTTAATTCATTTTGAATTCAACGCCTCCTTTTTTTCCTTCCTTTTTTTTTTTAAGACACATTTATGATATGCTCTGAAGGTAAAATAAACTGTATTGCAAGGTTATGCCATTTACAGCTCATTCAGGACAAAGCTAATGAGCTTTCACATTTAAGTTTTACTGTTTGCAACAAATTCTGCACACGAGGTACACCTAAGTATGTATACAGGCATCATACTAATTTATAAAAAGTGGACAGTATCAAAATAGAAATATCAACAGCAGCACTCTTCTGGTCTAACTTTCTCCATGAAATATGGAACAGCTAAAGTCTTCAAGCAATTCCTCAAATTTATGTGCTAAAAGCTATTCAAATATAAAATAAGCACTAACAAACGGGCAACCTCGTCAGTTGCAATGTTAATAAATCAAATTCACCAAGGTAAGTTAGCTACATTTTCAGTACAAGTGGATATATCACAAGAGCCTGATAATGATACAACTACCAGAAAAAATAAATGTGCATTCTCTGACCTTGACAATAATTCACTAACAGCTTGCCTCACAATTTTCCTAACATTGAGCCACTCTTCAGAGGCTATCTAAAAAGTGTTTATATTTCTGTGGATGGAGAGTTTCTGTTTCATCAGCATTCTATTAGGGATCTTAGTGCAGTATTAAGATAAATTATAAAAAATAATAAATTTCAGGATAGTGTTCTATGAAACTACCTAGGGAGAATAGTGGGATGGGGGAGAGGGACACTACGTTTTTTGTTCTGTTTTTCTTTTGGTAAAGAGTGGCTGGAGTACTGACCTGATGGCTTTCACATCTTTCCACATTGCTCTAAAACAACCAAAGCTGAATTTCCTTTACTGATTTGTTACTCCTTAAAATGGTAATGAGTAAGATTGCAGCTGACCCTGTAAGGAAGAAGCACCTTGCCAGTAGTGACTTTCATGAGGGGAGACCAAGAGAATGTGTTTTATTTTAGCCTAGTGAAATGGTGGGATATGCTCTCTATTACTACATTATAGGCTAAATTACAGACACTAAGAAGAACTATCTAAGCTAGATGACAGTGTTAGCACAAGAACAGTTGGTTATAAAATGGCAACAAAAAAAAAATTCAGGCTCACAACTAGAAACAGGTTTCTTGCCATTAGAAGAGTATAGCTCTTTACAAGGAACCTAAGCGGTTACAAGATGGAATTTGATAATTTCATGGAAAGGATTACACGATGCAGTTCCAGAAAAGGCAAGAACCTTAACATGATATTTCTGGAGGTCCTTACTTTGCTTCCAATGTGAGGTTCAAAGAGGGGATAAGAGAATAACACAGCACCTTTGCATGCTCTTTACAGGCTATTACGATTAAATAAGCACTCTTGTTTTCACAAATATAAGTATTTTATCCCCTGGTGATTGTTCTGCTCTTTGGTAAGTCAGTTTAAAATACACGTAGAGGCTAGCAGTCAGGCCTTCCACACCACTAAGCAGCAACTGCCACTGCCACCACCATTTACTGCGGTTGCTCAGTGCTTACTCGTCTTCATGCGATCCTCTGTTGCCAAGAGACATCTGTAGGAAGGAACTTTGACACAGAACCGTTCCCAAAATCTGCAGGCAGCGCCACAAAAAGAACCAAAAGAAAAACCATCAAGTAATCATTATGATCTACCACACCACTTTAGGGACATGAGCCACGGGTTAGGACTTGGAAATTGTGGGTATAAGGCAAGATGCTGAGAGCTAGCTATGGGATAGCTAACGTGTTGCCTCAGTGTACAGTACGGATCTATATCCCATCTCCCTTTCATCTCCCTCCACCCACAAAGCGGAGCTCTTTTGAGACTGCGAAAGGTAGTAAAACGTGATATACTGTTAACAGACAAACCTATCAAGGGAGAATGAGGTTAAGCATCAGCACCAGTATCTCATCCAGACGTACCTACAGTAATGGCATGTGTTGTTAAAAATAACATATAACCATTAGTAAATGATATTGATTACAATTGCTTTCACAAATCTAGAACAGCGTTGAAAAACAAATCTCCATCGCACCCTGAAGAAGCCACACATAGAAAAAAACACTTTTAACCTGCAAAGTTAACTTTCTATAGAAAGAAACTCAAAGGCCAGTATCTCTGCCTTGCCTGTAAATACATCAACACGTGCAACCAGCTTCGGGGGTACAAAATGCAATTACAAAGAGGGCTTGACTCACTTTACTATGATTTTTCCACTGTCTAGAAACCAAAAACAATGGGAGAGAAGGAAGAAAGCGTACTTACCTAATTTTAAGATTTTTTTTTTTCTTAAATTGAGTCAAGGAGCATTGCTTTTCAAGGGAGGGTTAGGTGGTTTTTTTTTTTTTTAAACTTTTCAGCAAATGCATTTTTCTCTTGCAAAGTGCAATGTGTGTAGGAGTCAGCTCACGTAGAAAGTGGTTCCCTGATCAAAACAGATGGCATGCTGGCAGGGTAAGTTTTAAATGGCAGAGTGTTGATGTTGAAAGATTTCAACAGCAGCTTCCATGATAGGGACAGAGACATAAATGACAAATACAAAATACAAAGACATTTCAATAACTTACCAGTGTATCACTTTTTAAGTTAATATTTCTTTTGGTTCTCAACATGCTAGAGGGAGTCTTCCTAGCTGTGGGTACAAGATTACATTCTAGCTCAATAAGTCTTGAAAAAACTAATGAGGGTTCTATTTTTAGGACAATGAAGCATGAAAACAGGTTTTACTGGCATGGGGAAGGAATGAGCTGGCTATTGGAAAGGTTTTTAGCAAAGCTCTTGGTGAAACAGAGTGACCAAGTAATTCTTCTCCTGACTTTCTGCCCTCATCAAGTTGTCTTGGAAAAAGATTTATATCAGACTCTCCGACCTTTTGTCAAATGCTTTTTAGTTACCCTCTGCTACTCTGTGAGGCACAGTAAGCCTAACTGGGGAATCTGTTCGCCCCCCCCCGCCACCCCCCAAGTCTGTGAATAACATTTTCATGTTTTCCAAATTTTAAAAAACATGAATATCTAAAATAATTTATCTGGTTACGAATTTGTGCATCTCCTGTCCTTGCTTCGTCTCTTCAGTTCTCATTCCTTTTTTTTT